>JAUPFV010000005.1:129329960-129561301 GCA_036936605.1 Limnanthes douglasii subsp. nivea | reverse complement strand
AGACTAAAAGCTCGTATAAGGAAAGTGATCTTACATACCAAAGAAAAGAAGTTCAGAAAGCTGGTTCCGAACTGGGAAGGACCCTACACCAAAGAAAAGAAGTTCAGAAAGCTGGTTCCGAACTGGGAAGGACCCTAAATCGTATATGAAACGGTTAGACAAGGAATATACAAGCTTTTAGACAAAAGGAAACCTTTTTATGCACCCTTGAAATGTTGAACCTCTAAGGTTATATTTAGGATAAACTTATTTTGTAAATAATTATTTTGTTGTAACTCAATGTAAATATTAGGGGGCATACTCTTTCCTACCTTGGTAGCTCAGCGCAGCTTTAATGAGGTGTTTGAACTTATTATATCTACTACTCTTTGCTTTTAAAAGTGTTTTTGTTATTCATGATGTAATTAAAGTTTCGCTACCTTCGAATGGATTACCTTCAAATGACCTAATGGATGAAAGTTTTGATAGCTTCGAAGGGATTAACTTTGAATGGCCTGATGGATTAAAGTTTTGTTGCCTTCGAACGGATTAGCTTTGAATGGCCTGATCAATTAAACTTTTTTTTCCTTCGAATGGATTACCTTCGAATGACATGGTGGAGTAAAGTTTTCTTGCTTCCGAATAGATTACCTTCGAATAGCCTGATGGATTAAAATTTTGTTACCTTCGAATGGATCACCTTCAAATTGCCTGATGGGATTAAAGTTTTGCCTCCTACTCGCCACATAAAACATTATGACCAATACCACCCGGACATAAATTATACAAGGGAAGAAGAAAAGTACAATCAGAGGAGATAATAGAAGATGAAACAAAGTCGGAGGTAACTTACCCGAACCCAATGACATACACGATCATTACTTCCTAGAGCACTACTATCCGAATTGCATACTCGAAGATGAACACCCTATCGCAACCAGCTTCGCTGCCAATGTGTATCTGGGTAGTACCAGATGAGGAATTAACCAAACCGATGACAAACCTGATTAGCATATACCGGAGCACCACTACCCGGCTTCTCTACCGCAAAACGTGCACCTTATCTTGCACAGGTTCGCTGCCAATGTGTATTAGTCAAGAGGTTGACTACACTAATACGTTGCCATTGGGAGTGAAGATAACTACCTTAATTGGCCACTGCCTTTTGGGAGGGAGGATGATACTTCTTGAGAAGACTATGACCGAAGAAAAAGTAAGAGGAGTGAGGATGAAAATGAAGTAGAGTATAACCAAAGAAATTGTAACATAATATTTACTGGAAAAGGTAGTAGAAGAAGAAACACAATCGGAGGTAGTAGCGCATGAGGACTTACACGAACCCAATCTGCACTTCTCGGAGCACCACTACCCAGATTACATACCCGAAGAAGAGCACCCTATCGTACATAGGTTCACTACCAATATATATCTAAAAAACCACTATGAGAAAAAGCTTGATCCGGAACGAGCATGGTTATTCTAATATGTAGATTTCTCCTGTAAACGAGGATGACTACCCTAATACGCTTTCGTCGCCTGGGAGCGAGGATGACTACCCTAGAGAAGACTATGAGCGAAGCAAAGGTAAGAAAAGCGACGATAATAATGACGAAATTTACGTCCGAAGAAAGATAAAATAATATTTACTAGAGGAGGTAGTAGATGAAGAAACATAGCCGAAGGTAGTACCCGATGAGGTAGTATCGGATGAGGACTTACTCGAACCGATGACATACCCAATCAGTATTTCCTAGAACACCACTATCCGAATTACATGCTCAAAGATGAGAACACCCTATTGTAACCAGGTTCGCTGCCAATGTGTATCCGGAAAACCATTAGGAAGAAGAGCCTCATTCAGAAAGTCAAGAGGTTGACTATGCTAATACGCCGCCAACGTGTGGGAGCAAGATTGACTACCCTAATACGTCAACGCCGCCTTGGAGCGAGGATGACTACCCTGAAGAAGACTATGATGGAAGAAAATGTAACAGGAGCGACCATAAAAATGAAGACGAGTAAAAAGGTAACATAATATTTACTAAAGGAAGTAGTGAAAGAAGAAACACAGTCCGAGGTAGTACCGGAGAAGGTAATATTGGAGGAGAACGTATCTGAAACGATGACATACCCGATCAGCACTTCCCATAGCAGCACTACACGAATTACTTGTTGGAATATATTTATTTAATATATTTATGGACTGACAATAATTTGGACCGACATGCTAAATAAACATATTCGGCTATTGTCTTAAAGAAATCCAAATTAGAAGTAATCAAGTTAATTATTTAATGAACTAAATTGGACCTATGGGTGAAATGGCGTTATGGGCTCAAGTGTGGTAACCAGGTTGAATTTGGGCACTTTGATGTAGAGGTCTCAAATCTCAACACTTAAGCCTGAATTAATTGATCAGGGATATAAATTAAATTATCAATTTATCGGGTTATGGTCCCGGACACAAGGAAGTAATAAAGGATGGGCTTTACAATGTTGGGCTTCACATTGTAAAGTCTATAAATAAAGAGCTAGGTTTATGTATTTCATTATCCTAAAACCCTAATCAGAAATACGGCCGCTTCCTTGAGTGTTTCGAAACTTTTTTCTTCTTCTCTAATTTGATTATGCAGGTTTCTCAATTTCATAAACGGAATCGCTAAAGAACGTGGAATCGCTGAAGAACGTAGAGGAACAGAAGAGAATACTAGATGGATAGCAGCAGACAAACTCGTAAGTGTTCTTGGTTTTCTCTTTATTCTATAGGTGAATCTAGAAAAGGGTTTAATTATTTTTCTGTGATTTGCTATATATTATTTGATGCAGTTTCTAATAATATATAACATTTGGTATCAGAGCCAATTTAATCATTTTTAGCTTCAGTAGAATAATTGAATTATGTATTGATAGATAAAAATGCATGTTTTTCTTCATCGTAAAGAATATATGCCATTGGGATTACATGTGAATTGAACTGGTTAGGGTATGGATTTAAGGATTGTATGAAAAGCATGTTATGTGATTTATTCGTATTGATAAACATGTTTTATTATGTGTAAATTGCAATTTTGATAGTTTGAGGATTTTTTTTTTCTGTTAAATTAGGGTTTATTGATGTATGGAATTTTTTCTCCCAAAATTAGTATCAAATGAACCCTAAAATAACGAATAAAGTCAGAGCTATTGGGACAGTGTCTCATCGACGACTTAACCCCTAATGTTAACGCTTATCGAAGGCTGTTCCGTGATGAACACCGTAACCTGCGCAAAAATAGGGACAATAAACATACACAAACGATAGTAATATCATTAGTCCTGTAGGTTGGGCCCGCTCAGGACCTGCAACACTACTGCAATGTGTAGCATTAGGTGTAGAACTGCGGGAGGTCGAAAAAAAAATTGTTTTTAAATTTTAAATTTTTAATTAATTGTACTATTAATTTAGAATATTTGAAGTATATTATTTCATAACTACGATGTGTTTAGTTGAATGTTTATTTGTGAAGTAAATTGTATGTGCGTGAATGATTAAATGACTATGCATGACTAAGGTTTCGTAGATCGGTAGGTGAAACTAAGAAATTAATTTAATCAGGCCTCCAAAAGGTCAAAAATAAATTTTCTTATGGATCCTAGGCTTCAAAAGGTTTGGGGATTAATTTAAATTCAAATATTACCGGCCCTCCGGAAGGTTCATGTTTGGGTTTAAATTAATAATGAACGGGAGAAAATTACTAAATAGTCGTTGTGTTGATTTTAATGTTAAGTAAATGACATCGGCCCTCCGGAAGGTCTCATTGGTACTTATAAAATTAAAATAATGATCATGCTATTTTTTTCTCAAACTCATAAAATTGCACGATAGTATGATTTGCCCTCTGATATCTATTATCAATGAATTTTATGTTTTACATGTATTTGTCATGTTCATGCATATGTTTCCAGTTATATGTCAAGATGCTAAATGTGCTTTGTGTTGTTTGCTCTTATTATAGTAATCATTTGTTACAATTTATTGGGGAATCGTCCATCGACGTTGGATTGTTCGAACTTACAATTGTGGAAGGAAGAAATATTGTTGTTTTTATCTATACATGATTACGACTATGCATTGTCAACTCCCAAACCATCCCCGCTTAGTCCGGAAAGTACACCGGATGAAACTAAGGCTGATGAAAAGTGGGAGAGGTCAAATAATTTATGCATGACACTCTTGTTATAGAGGATACTAGTAGCATTGTGTGGGGCTCTCCCTAAAGGTGTTACCATTGCCTCGGTCTTCCTCACGGAGATTAAGAAAGCCTTTTCCAAAAATGAGAAGGTAGAAATGCAACGTTTTCTCATCGAGCTAGCTACCAAAAAGTATAATGGCTAAGGTAAAATCCGGGAGCACATTCTGGGAATGTCGATCATTGGCCAAAAGTTAAAGGAAATCGGTTTAGACTTACCTGAGGAGTGCATAATGGGATTCACATTTCATTCGCTACCAGACCGGATAACTATTTCTAGTCCACCTATAACTGCGTGCGAGAAAAGTGGAATATCAATGAGTTGATTTCCCACGCTGCACAAGAGGAGGAAAAACTTAAAGGCACAACACCTGAGGCTAATGTGATTACATCAGCAAATAAGGCAGGACCTAAGCGGAAAGCAGATGGCAAAGGACCAGGTCATGGTCCGGTAAAGAAGAAAAAGCCTGACGAATCGACTGTAGGTCGATGCTTTTTCGGCAAAGAGAAAGGACATCTGAAGAAGGATTGTGAGAAACGTCGGACTTATATGATAAGCAAAGGTACTCCCACATCTTCGGTTGTTTCAGAAAGTAATATAGTTTATGTGAAAAAAAATACTTGGTGGGTCGATTCGGCTGCAACAACTCATGTTTGTGTTTCTTTGCAGGGTACGTCAAAGAGTAGGATGCTAAGTGAGGATGAAAGATCCATTTTCACGGCAGACAGGAGCTCGTGTGATGTTTTAGCTATTCGTGATTTTTTCTTTCAAACTTTCCACTGGAACTGTATTATTTTTAGCGGATGTAATGTACGTTCCCACTTTACGGAGGAACTTAATTTCTTTTCCAGTTTTAGACTTGCAAGGTTACTCTTGTCTGATGGGAAACAATTGTTTTACACTCTCTCTAAATAATATGATTGTTGGAAATGGAAATTTAATTAAAGAGGATAATTTGTATTTGTTCAATACATATTAGTAATCACAATATTTCTATGAATACATAACGTACACCAAACAACATTACTAAATGTGAAAAATCTTCTAAACTGTGGCACAAGCGGTTAGGTCACATATCCAAAGTTAGGATGGACAAGCTTGTTGTTGAAGGTTTATTAGGTCGCCTTGATTACTCAGACTTTGGTATATGTGTCGAGTGTATCAAAGGGAACGAACCAAATTTAAAAGGTTAGGAGAAAATAGAGCAAAAGAAGTCATAGAGTTGATACATACCGACATCTGTGGACCGTTTCCACATGAATCGTGGAACGGGCATCGGTAATTTATATTCATCGACGACTACTCTCGTTTCGGTTACCTCTATCTTCTTCATGAAAAGTATGAGGCATTGGACAAGTTCATAGCTTTTAAGACCGAGGTCGAGAAACAACTTGGTAAAAGCACTGTGGTGGTGAATACTAAGGTAGATATGCGGATCGGGTGAACAACGTCCATGAAATTTTGCACAGTACCTAGAGAAGTGTGGAATAGTCCCTCAATACACTATACCCAGTTCACCTCGCATGAATGGTGTATCTGCGAGACGGAACCGAACACTAAAAGATATGGTTAGAAGCATGATAAGTCACTCATCTCTACCATTATCTCTCTGGGGGGAAGCCATCAAATGTGCCGCTTATATACTCAATCAAGTACCCACAAAGGATACTGTTAGGACTCCATATGAGCTTTGGAACGGGCATAAACCTAATTTAAAGCATATGCATATGTGGGGTTGTCCAGCTGAGGCGAGGCCTTACAAACCTCAAGAAAAGAAACTTGACCCAAAAACAATTAGTTGTTTCTTCATAGGTTATTCTGAACGTTCCAGAGGGTTTAAGTTTTATGATTCTCTCACTGGTACAATATTTGAGACATGAACGACCAAATTTCTAGAGGATGTTGAGTTTGGGCGGAAGAATAAGGGAACGTATGTTGACAACGTTAATACGGTGACACCATCTTGGAGGGAGGATGACTACCCTAATACGTCGTTGTTGTCTGGTAGAAAGGATGACTACCCTAATACGCTGCCACCTCTTGGGAGTGAGGATGACTACCCTAGAGAAGGCTATGACTGAAGAAAATGTAGCATAAGCGACGATCAAAATGAAGAAGACTATGACCGAAAAAAGGTAATAGAATATTTTCAGGTATGAAGGTACTACTAGAGGAGGTAGTACTGGAGGAGGTAGTACCGAAGGGAGTAGAGGAAGATATAATAACGGAGGAGATAGTACCGGAGGGGTAAAAAGTCAATAGGTTGACTACGTTAATATGCTGCCACCGTCTAGGAGCCCGAATGATTACACTAATATGCCGCGACCATCTGGGAACGAGGATGCTTACCCCAATATACTACAGTCGCATGGGAGCAAGGATGGCTACCCTAAAGAAGGCTATGACGGAAGAAACGGTAATATGAGACATGTTAAAATTAAGAAGACTATGACCGAAGAAAACATACCATAATATTTACTAGAGGAGGTAGTAAAAGAAGACTCGTACCCGGGTTCGCTGCCAATGTGTATCCAGAAAACCACTCGAAGGAAGAGCCTCATCCGGAAAGTCAAGATGTTTACTATGCTAATACGGCGCCACAATCTAAGAGGGAGGATGGCTAACCTAGTATGTCGCTGTCGTCTGGGAGCGAGAATGACTACCCTAATACGTTACCACCTTCTAAGAGCGAGGATGACAACCTTGGAGAATACTATGATTGAATAAAATGTAACAAGAGCGACGATGATAATGAAGAAGCCTATGACTAAAGAAAAAGTAACATAATAATTATTATAAGAAGTAGTAGAAGAAGAAACACAATCGGAGGTAGTACTAAAGGGGGTAGTACTAGAGCAGGACTTACCCGAACCTGATGACATACCTAATCAGCACTTTTAGGAGCATCACTACCCGGAATACATACCCAAAGACGAGTACTCTATCATACCCGGTGCCAATGTGTATCCGGAAAACCACTAGGGGGAAAAGACTAATCGGGGAAGTCATGAGGTTTATAACTCTAATACGTTGATCCCGTCTAGAAGCAATGATGACTACCCTTCTACGCTGAAGCCACCTGGAAATGTGGATGACTATAGTGAAAAAGACTATAACCAAAGAAACGGTAACATAACATTTACTAGAGGAGGTAGTAGAAGAATAAACATACTCGAAAGTAGCACCGGAGGAGGACTTGCGTAAATCGATGACAAACCCGGTCATCATTTTCCAGAGCACCACTACCCGTATTACATACCCAAAACCAAGCACCCTATCGTACCGGCTTCACTGCTAATGACTAACTGAAAAACCACTAGGGGCAGGAGCCTGATCTGGAATGACAATAGGTTGACAACACTAATAGGCCGCCATCGTCTAGCAGCGAGGATGACTACCCTAATACGTCGTTGCCGTTTTAGAGTGAGGATGAGTACCCTAATACATCGTTGCCGTCTTAGAGCGAGAATGAGTACCCTAATACATTTTAGCCGCCTAGGTGCGAGGATGACTACCCTTGAGAAGACTATGACCGAAGAAAAAGTAACAAGAGCACTAATGAATATGAAAAAGACTATGACCAAAGAAAATGTAACATAATATTTACAAGAGGAGATAGTAGAAGAAAAAACACGGTCGGTGGTAGTACCGGAGGAAGACTTACCCAAACCAGATGACATACCCGATCTGCACTTCCTAGAGCACCACTAACTGGATTACATACCCAAAGACGGCCACTCTATAATACCATTTGTTGTGTTGCCTCAGATCCAATGAATCTCAAAATGTCATATTGAAACTACATGATGGGGAAGGATGAGCACATTATGGCTATAAAGCTTTAATAAGAAGAGTTTTGTTAGCAAGATATTATTGGCCTTTTATTATAGCAGATGCCTAAGACTTAGTAAAGAGATGCGACCCTTATTAAAGGTATGGAAATGAAATCCGTGTACCAGCAATCCCTATGGAATATATATCTGAAGTAGCGTCATTCGATATATGGGGGCTTGATCTAGTCGGACCTCTTCTAATGACTTATGGGGTTTTCCGCACTATAATTTTAGCAATAGACTACTTTTCCAAGAGGGTAGAAGTTGCAGCCTTATCTGTGATAACATCTAATGGTCCCCTCTTATTCTCTCCATCATATGTTGCAGATTTGGCATTCCCCGACGTATCACTACAAATAATTATCCTCAATTTGACAACAAAGACATGGAAGTATTTTGTGCATCAAAAGGGGTGCAACATTGTTTCTTTTCTCTTTTGCATTCTCAAGTTAATGGACAAGTTGAGGTAGTGAACCAAACTATTTTAATGGGTTTAAAAACGAATTTAGAGGGAGAAGCTGGCAACTTATTTACAAGAAGTACTATTGGCTTACCAAACTACTCCCCACATAGCCATACAAGAGTTTATGTTTTCTTTAGTCTATGGAATGGATGCTATTACACACATAGAAGTTGATCTTCCTTCTTTCAGAATCCAAAATTATTCCAAAGAAAACAATGAGATGGTAGTAAGGGCTCAATTAGATTTGATTGAAGAAAGGAGACTAAAAGCTCATATAAGAAATCTATATTATCAAGTCTTGATGAGTAGCAAATTTGCATCTAACGTAAGAAGAAGAAATTATAAATTGGGAGCTAAAGTTCTAAGAAAAGTGATCTTATATACCAAAGAAAAGAAGTTCAGAAAGTTATTTCTGAACTGGAAAGGACCATACATCGTGCATGAGACGGTTAGAGAAGGAACATACAAGATTTTAGACAAAATGAAACCTTTTTACGCACCCTTGGAATATTGAACATCTAAGGTTATACTTAGGATAAACTTATTTTGTAAATAATTACTTTGTTGTAACTCAATGTAAATATTAGGGAGTGTACTCTTTCCTACCTTGGTGGCTCAGCGTAGCTTTAATGAGGTGTTTCAATCTTATTTAATCTATTACTCTTTTCCTTTAAAAGTGTTTTTGTTATTCATAATATAATTAAAGTTTCGCTACCTTCGAATGGATTACCTTCGAATGGCCTAATGGATGAAAGTTTTGCTGGCTTCAAATGGGTTACTTAGAATGGCCTGATGGATTAAAGTTTTGTTGCCTTCGAACAAATTACCTTTGAATGGCATGATCGATTAAACTTTTGTTGTCTTCGAATGGATTACCTTCGAATGACATGATGGATTAAAGTTTTCTTGCCTCTGAATGGATTACCTTCGAATAGCATGATAGATTAAAATTTTGTTACCTTCGAATGGATCACCTTCGAATTACCTGATGGGATTAAAGTTTTGCCTCCTATTCGCCACATAAAACATTAAGACCAATACCACCCGGACATAAATTATATCAGGGTAGAAGAAAAGTACAATCCGAGGAGGAGGTAGTATCAGAGGAGATAATAGAAGATGAAACAAAGTCAGAGATAACTTACCCGAACCCAATGACATACACGATCAGCACTTCCTAGAGCACTACTACTCGAATTACATACCTGAAGACGAGCATCCTTTTCTACCCGGGTTCGCTGCCAATATGGGCCCAGAAAACAAGTAAGGGGAAGATCCTGATCCGCAAAGTTAAGAGGTTGACTACGATCATACGTCACCAACATCTGGGAGCGAGGATAACTACCCTCATACGCTGCAGCCGTCTGGGAGCAAAGATGACTACCCTAATACGTTGCCGCCGTCTGGGAGCGATAATGACTACCCTAGAGAAGACTATGACCGATAAGAAGGTAAGAATAGCGACAATGATAATGAAGAAAACTACGGCCGAAGAAAAGGTAACATAATATTTACTAAAGAAGGTAGTAGATGAAGAAACACAATCGAAGGTAGTACCAGAGGAGGACTTACCCAAACCGATGACATACCCGTTCAACATTTCCTAGAACACCACTACCCGGATTACATACTAGATAATAAGCATCCTATCGTAACCCAGTTTGCTGCCAATGTGTATCCAGGTAGTAACGGAGGAGGACTTATCTGAACTGATGACATACCTGATCAGCACTTCCCGAAGCACCACTACCAGGATTCCATACCCACACCCTATCTTACCCATGTTCCCTGCCAATATGTATCCGAAAAACCACTAGGGGAAGAGCATGGTCTGAAAAATCAAGAGGTTGACTACGCTAATACACCGCCTCTGTTTAGGAGAGAAGATGGCTACCCTAGTATGCCGCTCCCGTTTGGGCGGGAGTATGACTACCCTAGAGAAGACTATGACCGAAGAAAAGCTAACATAAGTGACGAATAAAATGAAAACGACTATAGGCAAAGAAAATGTAACATAATATTCATAATCTTCATTTTTATTGTCGTTCTATTTACCTTTACTTCGGTTATAGTTTTCTCTAATCCTAAGCTCCGGCAGCGTATTAGGGTAGTCATCATCGCTCCCAGACCGCACTAGCGTATTAGGGTAGTCATCCTCGCTCCTCGACGGTGTCGATGTATTAGCATAGTCAACCTCTTGATTTTCCAGATCAGGCTCTTCCCACTAGTAATTTTATGGATACATATTGGCAGCAAACCCAGGTACGATAGGGTGCTCATTTTTGGGTACGTAATCCAGGTACTGGTGCTCTGGAGCGTACTAATCAGGTATTATTAAAAAATTGTTCGAAGTACCAATTTGAATGATGATATAATTCGAAGTGCTAACATTTATTAGAGCATTGTTCGAAGTGCCAATTGGAGTTGTGATATAATTCGAAGTACTAACGTTTATTACAACATTGTTTGAAGTGACAATTTGACTGGTGATATAATTCGAAGTGTGACTATTAAAGAATTGTTCGAAGTGTCAATTTGAATGGTGATATAATTCGAGGTATAAACATTTATCAAAGCATTGTTCGATGTGTCAATAAAGAAGAAAATTTACATCTTTTAAAACATTATACAAGGTTTAAATTTTGAAAGTAGATTAATTTTTCTATGACAATTTGCAAGAAAGTAAAGTGATACTTAGCATTTTTTAACAAACAAAAGTGATATATGTTTAAGCACATACAATTAAAAACATATTGCCAACAAAAAAAAGTCGAAAAACGTTCCGAAGATCCCATATTATAGTCATTAACAACAAACATCTTCGGATGCTTGATTTTCTAGTTTTATCATCTTCGGAATCAGATTCCACTGATTCTCTTGTGATTGTGATAAAAGCTACTATATAGCTCGATTTACTAGAATCAAATGCCAGAAATCTGCCAAATTCGGTATTACACTTCCAAAAAAACCACTACCCGGATTACATATCCGAAGATGAGCACCTTATCGTACATGGGTTCGCTGCCAATGTGTATCCGGAAAACCACCACGAAGAAGAGCCTAATCCAGAAAGTAAAGAGGTTAACTACGCTATACACCGCCACCGTCTAGGAACGAGGATGACTACCTTAATACGCTACTTCTATTTGGGAGCGAGGATGACTACCCTAATACGCTGTTGTAGCCTGGGAGCGAGGATGACTATCCTAGAGAAGACTATAACCGAAAAAGGTAACATAAGGGACGATAATAATAAAGAAGACTATGAACGAAGAAAAGGTAACATAATATCTACTAGAGGAGGTAGTAGAAGAAGAAACACAATTCGATGACATACCCAATCAACACTTCCTGCAGCACCACTATCTGTATTACATACTTGAATATGAGCACCCTATTGTACCTGGGTTCACTGGTAATGTGTATCAGAAATATAAAGAGGTTGACTACGCTAATACACCGCCACCATCTGGCAGCGAGGATTACTAAATAATACGACGCTGCCATCTGGGAGCGAGGATGATTACACTAATACGATGTCAGCGCATGGGAGCGAGGATGACTAATTTGAAGAAGACTATGACCAAAGAAAAGGTAACATGAGCGACGATGCAAATAAAGAAGACTATGACCGAAGAAAAGGTAACATAATATTTACTATAGAGGGTAGTAGAAGCTGAAACCCAGTCAGAAGTAGTACCCGAGGAGGTAGTACCAGAGGAGGACTTACCCGAACCCAATGATATACCCGATCAACACTTGCCAGAGCACCATTACCCGGATTACGTACCTGAAGCCGAGCACCCAATCTTACCCTAGTTCGCTGTCAATTTGTATCCGGGAAACCATTTGGAGAAAGAGCTTCATCCGGAAAGCTAAGCGGTTAACTACGCTAATACACTACCAACGTCTATGAGCGAGGATGAGTACCCTAATACGCTGCTACCATTTGGGAGCAAGGATGACTACCCTAATATACTACCGCCGCTTGAGAGTGAGGATGACTACCCTGGAGAAGACTATGACCAAAAAATATGTAACATAACATTTAATAGAGGAGGTAGTAGAAGAAGAAACACAGTTGCAGGTAGTACCAGAGGAGGTAGTACTGGAGGAGGACTTACCCGAACCCGATGACATACCGGATCACGAATTCTCAGAGCACCACTAACCAGATTACATACCCGAAGACGACCACCTTATCGTACCCGGGTTTGCTGGCAATGTGTATCCGTCAAACCACTATGGGGAAGAGCCTGATTCAGAAACTCAAGCGGTTGACTACGCTAATACGCCGCCACCGATGGGGAGCGAGGATGACTACTTGTAGGACGTGGTTGCCGTTTGGGGACGAGGATAAATATCATTATATGTTGTCGCCACATGGGTGCGAGGATGACTACCATGGAAAAGACTATGACCAAATAAAATATAACAGGAGCGGAAATGCAAATAAAGAAGACTATGAATAAATAAAAAAACAACATAATATTTACTAGAGTAACTAGTAGAAGAAGAAACATAGTTAGAGGTAGTACCGGATGAGGAGTTACCCTAACCCGATGACATACCCGATCACCACTACCCGGATTACAAACCTAGAGACGAGCACCATATCCTTCACGGGATCACTACAAATGTGAATCTGGAAAACCAATAGGAGGTAGAGCTTGATGTGGAAAGTCAAGAGGACTATGCTAATACGCCGCTACCTATTGGGAGCGAGGATGATTACCGTAATATGCCACTGTCGTTTGAGAGCGAGGATGACTACCCTAATACGTTGCCGCCGCTTGGGAGCGAGACTGACTACTTGGATTACATACCTGAAAACGAACACCCTATCGTACCTGGGTTCTCAACAATGTGTATCGTCTGATCTTGAAAGTCATGATACTGACTATACTAATACTCTGCCACCGTCTGGGATCAAAGATGACTACCTTAATACGCCGTTGGCATTTGGATGTGAGGTTTATGAATGTTGGTATAACTTATATTAATGTGTGTTTATTTTTTTATGATCCTACTTTCATTCCGTCCGATTATATTGTTCGACAAAAGAAAGTAAAAAATTGATGTAACTCCCTCTTCTAGAAGGATCATCTAATATTTAAAAAATAAGAAATATTAATATAAATTAGAAATATAATTAATATTTTTGTAGTTATAACTTATAGTATAAAAAATAGATAATAATAATAATCTTCTATGGATCCATATGATATTTATAGTTAAAATTTATATTAAAAAAATTAAATTTTGTTTTGTATCTCTAAATTTTTTAATATATAAAAACTTAGTTCGTAAAATCTCTTTTTAAAAATTGAAAAAATAAAATTTATTCGATAATGTTTTGTTTAAATAATGGTTATTGAACTATTAAAAATGTAATTTTAAATTTATACTAAATAAATTTAAAATTAATTACTTATTACAAATTATATTTTATAAATTAATAAAAACTATTTTTTTCTAATTAGAAAACATCGTGCATTTCAAAAATACATTTAAACCGCAACATTAACAAAAATATATTTAATTTATTTACTTTTTGAACTCTTAATTTTGTTATGTATTAAAATTAGTATTGCAGTAGTAAACCTACCTTTAAAAAAACAATAATATAAAGATTTAATATTTTTAATATGAATTCACATTTATTTATTTTTATTATAAAAGATCAAATAAAAAACATGTGTTATGTCTTTTTAGAATTTTACTAAGATAAATAAAATATAATAAAATATGTTTTACAAACTTATTAATGAATAATAAAATTTGCTAGTTTAAATATATTTTTAACGATGCTATATTAGTTTTCTCAATCCTTTATATTTACCTTTTTCCTTTCCTCATTTCTCCTCTTGCAAATGTGATGGTAAAATTTCGGTATTTTTTAACTATTGCAAAAAATTTAGAATTCTGGAGTTGATCCAGTACTCACGATTTTTTTGTTACTATCCCCTGCAAGTAAGTAACTTTGGCTTCAAATGGCAGAATAATATCTTTTTTTTAATTCCGCATTAATGTTGGATATCTACATGATGGTAAAGTTTTGGTATTTTGTAACTAATTTCAACAGGACTTTTGGAGATGAACACACCTACTAATGATTTGTTATTGTTATCATCACCTTTGAAAGTCCGTAACTTTGGCTTCAGATGTCGGAATAATCTTATTGTTTTCATTCAACACTATTTTTTTATATCTACTTGATGGTATAATTTCGATATTTTTTAATTAATGTCGAAAAATAGAAATTTTGGATATGAACCGGTACTCATGATTTGTTTTTGTTACCGTCACCTTTGCAAGTTCGTAACTTTGGCTTCGGATTTGGGAATAATCTTATTTCTTTTAATTTGACATTATTTTTTGGTATCTACGTGATAGTAAGTTTCGGTATTTTTGAACTAATGTAAAAAATAGGAATTCTGGAGATGAACCGGTATTCACGATTTATTTTTGTTACCATCACTTTTGCAAGTACGTAAGTTTGGCTTCAAATGTTGGAATCATATGATTTTTTTAATTCTTCATTATTTTTCGATATCTACATAATGGTAAAGTTTCATGTTTTTTAACTAGTGTAAAAAATAGGAATTCTAGAATTAAACCGGTACTCACGATTTATTTTACCATCACCTTTGCAAGTCCATAAGTTTGGCCTCCGATGTTGGAATCATATGATTTTTTTAAATCATCATTATTTTTTAATATCTACCTAATGGTAAAGTTTCGGTATTTTTTTAACTAATATCGAAAAATAGGAATTTTGGAGATGAACCATGACCTTTACAAGTCTATAACTTTTATCTCGGATGTCGGAACATATGATTTTTTTTATTCCTCAATATTTTTCGATATCTACAGGATCCTAAAGTTTTGGGTTTTTTTTTAACTAATATCGAAAAATATGACTTTTGGAAATGAACATGTACTCACGATTTGTTTTTGTTACCATCACTTTGGCAAGTCCGTAAGTTTGGCTTTAGATGTTGGAATCATATGAATTTTTTTTTCTAATTCTACATTAATTTTAGATATATATATATATATATATATATATATATTTAATTGTTACCATCACTTTCCCAACTCCATCACTTTGGATTCAGATGCTATAATCATATGATATTTTATCAATTCAACATTATTTTTTGATATATAAAAAAAGTTTCCGTATTTTTAACTAATATTGAAAAATAGGAATTCTGGAGATGATCCGATATTCACAAGTTGTTTTTGTTACCATCAGTTTTGCAAGTCCGTAAGTTTTGCTTCATATTATGGAATCATATGATTTGTTTTAATTCTACATTATTTTTCGATATCTACGTAATGGTAAAGATTCAGGTTTTCTTAACTAGTGTCAAAAAATAGGAACTCTGGAGATGAACGGTACTCACGATTGTTTTTACCATCAAATTTGTAAGTCCATAAGTTTGGCTTCAGTTGTTGCAATTGATGAGTCCGGATTCAGTCACCACCTCGGACAGGGTCAGTTCAGACAATGTCCACCTAACCAGACAGGAGCAGTTCGGACACCATCATCCATTGAACTGTTCGAACAGAACTAAAGTCCTTAAAACCTAATCACTTTTTGACTAAGTTGCATATTCCCCTACTTAGAACTAATGGGTCCTCAAACTCGACCCGAGTCCATTAAACACGACCCGAAAGCCCATGTGGCCCAAATATAAGGGTATAAATACACAATCACCAACATTAAATGAGGGTAATGAAAATTAAATACAACCAGGCAGCTTAATTCTCCCTCTACATTCTACCCAAACATTAAATACTCATAAAACTCTACAAAATTCTAAACAAAAATTACAAACTTACCCTCCGACAAAAATAAACCACACCAGCAATCATATGATTTTTTTTAATTCTATAATATTTTTCGATATCTACCTAATAGTAAAAATTTGGTATTTTTTAACTAATGTCGAAAAATAGAAATTCTAGAGATGAACCATCACCATTACAAGTCCGAAACTTTAATCTCGGATGTCGGAATCATGCGATATTTATTTATTCCTTATTATTTTTTATATCGATGTGAAGGTAAAGTTTCAAGATTTTTAATTAATGAAAAAAAACATGACTTTTGGAAATGAACCGATACACTTGTTTTTGTTACCATCACCTTTGCAAGTCCCAAACTTTGACAATGGATGTCGGAATCATTAGATTTTTTTTAAATCAACATTAGTTATCGATATCTACGTAATGGTAAAATTTTGGGGTTTTTAACTAATTTCGAAAAATAGGACTTTTAGAGAAGAACACCTACTAACGATTTTTTTTATTAATTCTACATTATTTTTCTTGTTATTTTTAAATAATGTTGAAAAATAGGAAATCTTGGAGATGAACCGATTCGATACTCACGATTTGTTTTTGTTACCATCACTTTTGCAATTCTGTAACTTTGGCTTCAGATGTCACAATCATATAGTTTTTAAAATTCTACATAATTTTTCGATATCTACGTGATGGTAAAGTTTTTGTATTTTTAACTAATGTTGAAAAATAGGAATTCTGGAGATGAATCGGTACTCACGATTTGTTATTGTAACCATCACCTTTGCAAGTCCGTAACTTTTGCCTCAGATGTCGGAATCATATGATTTATTTTTCATTCCACAATATATTTTGATATCTACTTAATGTTAAAGTTTCAATATTTTTTCACTAATGTAGGAATTCTGGAGATGAACTGGTACTCACGATTTTTTTGCCATCACCATTGCAAATCTCTAACTTCGGTTTCAGATGTCGACATCATCGGATTTTTTTAAATCAAAATTATTGATCGATATCCACGTGATGCTAAAGTTTTAGATTTTTAAACTAATTTTGAAAAATAAGACTTTTGGAGATGAACGTAACTTTGGCGTCAGATGTCAGAATCATATGATTTTTTTTATTAATTTCGTATTAATTTTTTGGATGAAAAAGTTTTAATATGTTTTATTAAACATTGGAAAACAGGAATTCTCGAGATGAATCGGTACTCACGATTTGTTTCTGTTACTATTGCCTTTCCAAGTCCGTAACTTTGGCTTCAGATGTCAGAATTATATTATTTGTTTTTAATTTCATAGTATTTCTTGTTATCTACTCGATGTTAAAGTCTTAATTTTTTTAATAATGTCGAAAAATAAGAATTTTGGACATGAACTGGTACTAAATATTATTTTTTTGCGATCAGCTTTGCAAGTCTGTTGCTTTGGCTTTGGATGCCGAAATAATCTGATTTTCTTAATTCCACGTTATTATTCGATATCTACGTGATGGTAAAGGTTCGTTATTTTTAACTAAACTCGAAAAAGAGGAATCCTGGAGATGAACTCATGATTTCTTTTGTTACCTTTAGCTTTGCAAGTCCGTAACTTTGATCTCAGATGTCGGAATGATATGATTTTTTTAATACCATTATCTTTTTTGATATCTAGGTGATGGTAAAGTTTCTGTTTTTAACTAATGTCGAAAAATATGACTTTTGGAAATGAACGGATACTCACGATTTGTTTTTGTTACCATCACTTTTGCAAGTCTGTAACTTTGGCCTCAGATTTCAGAATCATATGAGATTTTTCGATATCTACGTGATAATAATTTTTTGGTATTTTTTAACTAACGTTGAAAAATATAAATTATGGAGATTAAACGGTACTCTAGATTTGTTTTTGTTACCATCACCTTTGCAAGTCCGTAACTTCGGCTCTTCCCTCTTGTGATTTTCTAGATAAACATTGGCAACGATCCGCGTATGATAGGGTGCTCGTTTTCCGGTATGTAATCCAGGTAATGGAACTTCGAGAAGTAGTGATCAGGTATATCGTCATGTTTAGAAAAGTCCTCCTCCTGTACTACCTCCTCCGGTACCAACCCCTCATGTATACCTCATCTAGTACTACCACCGACTGTGTTTCTTCTACTACCTCCTCTAGTAAATATTATCTTATATTTTCTTCGGTTATACTCGTCTTCATTTTCATCGTCACTCCTATTATCTTTTCTTCGGTTATACTCGTCTTCATTTTCATCGTCACTCCTATTATCTTTTCTTCGGTCACAATCTTGTTAAGGGTAGTCATCCTTGCTCTAAGGCGGCGACATTGTATTAGGGTCGTCATCATCGCTACCAGACGGAAGCATATTAGGGTAGTCATCCGCGCTCCCACACGATGGCGGTGTAGTAGCATAGTCAACCTCTTGACTTTTTGGACCAGGCTCTTCCACCCAATGGTTTAATGGATACACATTGGCAGCGAACCCGAGTACGATACGGTGCTTAACTTTGGATATTTAATCCGGGTAGTGGTGCTCCGGGAAGTGCTGATCAAGTATATCAACGAGTTCAGATAACTCCTCCGATACTACCTCAAACTGTGTTTCTTCTTCGACTAACTCCTTTGGTAAATATTATGTTACCTTTTCTTCTGTCATAGTCTTCTTTATTATCATTGTCGCTTTTCTTACCTTTTTTGGTCATAGTACGGTAGTAATTCTTGCTCTCAAACGGTAGTGGTGTATTAGGGTAGTCATCCTCGCTCCCAGACCGTGGCGGCATATTAGCATAGTCAACCTCTTGACATACCGGATCAGGATCTTCCCCCTAGTGGTTTTTCGGATACACATTGGCAACGAACCCAGGTAAGATAGGGTGCGCATTTTTGGGTATCGAACCGAGTATCATCCTCACTCCAAGATGGTGTCGGCGTATTAACGTTATCAACCTCTTGACTTTTTAGATCACACTGTTCCTCCAAATTGTTCTCCAGATACACATTGGCAGCAAACCGGGTACGATAAGGTGCTCGAATTCGGATATGTAATCAGGGTAGTGGTGCTCCGGGAAGTGCAGATCAAGTATGTCAACGGGTTCAGGTTACTCTTCCTCCAGTACTACCTCCTCCGATACTACCTCCGACTATGTTTCTTCTTCTACTACCTCCTCTTGTAAATATTATATTACATTTTTTTTGTCATAGTCTGCTTTATTTTCATCGGTGCTCCTGTTACCTTTTATTCGGACATAGTCCTCTCAAGAGTAATCATCATCGCTCCTAGGCAGCTGCAACGTATTAGGGTAGTCATCCTCGGTCTCAGACTATAGTAGCATATTAGGGTAGTCAGCCTCGCTCCCAGACTACATCGACGTATTAGAATAGTAAACTTCTTGAATTTATGGACCAGGCTCTTCCCCCTAGTGATTTCCAGATAAACAATGACAACGAACCCTGGTATGATCGGTACTCGTTTTTAGGTATGTAATCCGTGTACTAAAACTCAAGAAAGTGTTGATCATCTATGTCATCATGTTCGAGTAAGTCCTCCTTTAATACTAGCCCCTCTGGTACTATCTTCGACTGTGTTTATTCTTCTACTACATCCTCTACTAATATTATGTTACTTTTTCTTCGATCATAGTCTTATTCATTTTTATCGTTGCTCATATTATATTTTATTTGGTCATAGTATTCTGGAAGGTTATCATCCTTGCTCCCAGGCGGCGGTAGCGTATTAGGGTAGTCATTCTCGCTCCCAAATGGCACCGGTGTACTAGGGTAGTCATCATCGCTTCTAGACTGTAGCACCATACTACTGTAGTTAACCTCTTGACTTTCTGGATGAGGCTCTTCCAGTTAGTGGTTTTCCGCGTACATATTGGCAGGGAACCCGAATACGATAGGTGCTCATCTTCGGGTATGTAATCCGGGTAGTGGTGCTCCTAGAAGTGCTGATGGGATATCTTATCGAGTTCTGGTAACTCTTCCGGTACTACCTTTGATTGTGTTTCTTCTTCTATTACCTCCTCTAGTAAATAGTATGGTACCTTTTCTTCGGTCATAGTCTTTTCATTTTCATCGTCATTTCTCTTAACTTTTCTTCGGTCATAGTCTTCTCCAAGGTAGTCATCATCGATCCCAAGTGGCGGGAACGTATTAGGGTAGTCATCTTTCCTCATAGACGACAGTGGTGTATTAGGCTCGTCATCCTCGCTCCCAGACGGTGTCGGGGTATGTAATTGAGGTAGTGGTGCTCCTGAAAGTGATGAATGGGTATGTCATTAGGTTCGGGTAAGTCCTCCTCTGTTACTACCTCCTTCTCCGACTGTGTTTTTTCTTCTCCGGTATAATCATTAGGTTTAGAAATATTGTACTAATGAAAAGAAAAACTAATATATAACATTTTCCAAATATATTTAAAGTAGTAAATTTTAGTATTTATTAATATATTTATCAAATATATTTAATTCATAAAAATAAATAAATGTGAAACCATATATAAATTAAGATATTTTTCTTGAGTCATAGTCTTCCTCATTTGCAGCATCGCTCATATTAACTTTTCTTCGGTCATATTCTTCTCTAGGATAGTTATCCTCTCTCTTAGAGGACGACATCATATTATGTTAGTCATACTCGCTCCGAGATGACAACAACATATTAGGATAGTCGTCTTTGCTATCAGACGATGGTGGCGTATTAGAATAGTCAGCCCATTGATTTTCTAGATCATGCACTTTCCTTAGTGGTTTTCTTGATACAAATTGGCAGCGAACCTGGATACGATAGGGTGCTCGTCTTCGGGTATGTAATTTAGTTTGGGTAAGTTCTCCTCCGGTACTACCTCAGACTGTGTTTCTTTTTTTATTACCTCCTGTGGTAAATATTATGTTACCTTTTCTTCGGTCTTAATTTATTTCATTTTCATCATCGCTCCTGTTACCTTTTCCAAGGTAATAGTCTTCTCTAGGGTAGTTATCCTTGCTCCTAGCGGGCGAAAGCGTATTAGGGTAATCATCCTTACTCCCAGACGGCAACGACGTATTAGGGTATTCATCCTCGCTCCTAGACGGTGGCGGCATATTATTGTAACAAACCTATTGGTTGTCCGGATGCACATTGGCAGCAAACCCGGGTATGATAGGGTGCTCGTCTTCAGGTATGCAATATGGGTCGTGGTACTTCTAGAATTATTCGGGTAAGTCCTCCTCTGATACTACCTCCTCCGGTACCACCCCCTTCGGTACTACCTAATCTAGTACTATCTCTGACAGTATTAATTCTTCTACTACCTCCTATAGTAAATATTATGCTACCTTTTCTTCGGTTATACTCTTCTTTGTTTTCATCATCGTTCTGGTTACCTTTTCTTCGATCATAGTCTTCTCCAGGTTGGTTATCCTCACTCCAAGGCGACGGCAGCGTATTAGCTTAGTTCTCCTCGCTCCCAAATGGTAATGGCGTTTTAGGGTGCTTATCTTCAGATATGTAATCCAGATAGTGGTGTTCCGGGAAGTGTTGATCGTATATGTCATAAGGCTCGAGTAAGTCCTACTCCGATATTACCTCTTCCGGTACTACCACCGTCTGTGTTTCTTCTTCTACTACCTCTACAAAATATTATATTACGTTTTCTTCAGTCATAGTCTTCATCATTTGCATTGTTGTTCATGTTACCTTTTCTACGAGCATAGTCTTCTCTAGGGTAATCATCCTTGCTCTTAGGCGGTGACACCGTATTAGGGTCTTCGCTCCCAGGCAGTGGTGGTGTATTAGCATAGTCAACCTTTTGACTTTCTAGATGAGGCTCTTCCTCCTAACAGTTTTTTAGATACACATTGGCAACGAACATGGTTACGATAGGGTGGTCATCTTCGAGTATATAATTCGGGTAGTGGTGCTCCGAGAAATGCTGATCGGGTATGTCATCAGTTCGGGTAAGTCCTCCTCTGGTCCTACCTCCTCCGATACAACCTCCTCCAGAACTACCTCCAACTTTGTTTCTTCATCCACTACCTCCTCTAGCAAAAATTATGCTACATTTTCCTTGGTCATAGTCTTTTTTATTTTCATCGTCATTCCTGTTAACTTTTCTTTGGTCATGGTCTTCTATAGGGTAGTCATCCTCGCTACCAGGCGACGAACGCATATTAGGGAAGTCATCCTTGCTCTCTGAAAGCATCAGCTAATTAGGGTAGTCATCCTCGTACCCAGATCGTGACGACATATTAGCGTAGTCAACCTCCTCACTTTCCGGATCAAGCTCTTGCTCCTAGTGGTTTTCCAGATACACATTTGCAGCGAACCCGGGTTTGATAGGCTGCTCGTCTTCGGGTATGTAATCCTAGTAATGGTACTCCGGGAAGTGCTGATCGGGTATGTCATCGATTTTGGGTAAGTCCTCCTCTGATACTACCTCCGACTGTATTTCTTCTTCTACTACCTCCTCTATTAAATATCATGTGAATTTTTTTGCGTTCATAGTCTTCTTCATTTTCATCATCGCTCATCATACCGTTTCTTCGGTCATAGTCTTCTCTAGGGTAGTCATCATTGTTTCAGGTGTTGGAAGTGTATTAACGTAGTCATCCTTACTCTCATACGATAGTGACATATAAGGGTACTTCATCATCGTTCGTAGACTGTGGCGACGTATTAGTGTAGTCAAACTCTTATCTTTCTAAATAAGGCTATTTCGCCCCTTGGGTTTCCGGGTACACATTGGCAGCGAACCCATGTACGATAGGGTGCTCATCTTCGGATATATAATCCAGGTAGTGGTGCTCCGGGAAGTGTTGATCGGGTATGTCATCGGTTCGGGTAACTCGTCCTCCAGTACTACATCTGCTTGTGTTTCTTCTTCTACTACCTCATATAGTAAATATTATGTTATGTTTTCTTCATAGTCTTCTTCAATTTCATCATCGCCCATGTAATCTTTTCTTTGATCATAGTCTTTTGTAGGGTAGTCTTCCTCACTCTTAGGAGGTGGCAACATATTAGGGTAGTCATCATCGCTCCCATATGACAGCGGTGTATTAGGATAGTCATCCTCGCTGCGAGACGGTAGCGGTATATTAACGTAGTTAACCTCTTAACTTTCTAGATCAGGCTCTTCCGCCTAGTGGTTTTTATGATACACATTGGTAATTAACCTGGGTACGATAGGGAACTCGTCTTTAGGTATGGAATCCGGATAGTGGTACTGCGTGAAGTGTTGATCAGGTATGTCATCGGGTTCGGTTAGGTCCTCTACCAATACTATCTCCTCCGGTACTACCTCCAACTGTGTATCCTCTTCTACTACCTCCTCTAGTAAATATTATATTACGTTTTCTTCAGTCATAGTCTTTTTCATTTGCGTTGTCGCTCCTGTTACCTTTTCTTCGGTCAAAGTCTTCTATATGGTAGTCATATTCGCTCCTAGAGGACGATATCGTATTAGAGTAATCATCCTCGCTCCCATATGGCAGCGCCGTATTGGAATAATCATCCTTGCTTCCAGACGGTGGTGGCGTATTAGCGTAGTCAACTTCTTGAATTTCTGGATCTGTCTCTTTCCCCCAATGGTTTCCGCATACACATTGACAGCGAACCCGGGTACGATAGGGTGCTCGTCTTCGGGTATGTAATCCCGGTAGTGGTGCTCCGGGAAGTGCTCATCGGGTATGTCATAGGTTCGGGTATGTCCTCCTCTAGTACTACTTTCGACTGTATATTTTCCTCTACTACCTCATCTAGTAAATAATATGTTACCTTTTCTTTGGTCATAGTTTTCTTCATTTTCATCGTCGCTCATATTACCTTTTGTTCGGTAGTAATATTATACAGAGTAGCCATCCTCACTCCCAGGCAGTGGCAACGTATTACGGCATTCATCCTCGCTCTCAGACGGCAGTGCGTATTAGGGTAGTCATTCCCTCCTAGTCGGTGGCGGCATATTAGTATAGTCAACCTCTTGAGTTTTTGCATCAGGCTCTTCCTTGTAGTGGTTTTCCGAATATACATTGGTAGTCAACCTGGGTACGATAGGGTGCTCGTCTTTAGGTATGTAATCTGAATATTGCTATATTGCGAAGTGTTGATCGAGTATGTCATCGGGTTCGAGTAGGTCCTCCTCCGATACTACCTCCGATTGTGTTTCTTCTTCTACTACCTCTGATAGTAAATGTTATGTTAATTTTCTTCTTTCATAGTTTTCCTCATTTGCGTCATCGCTGGTGTTACCTTTTCTTTGGTCATAGTTTTCTCTAGGGTAGTCATCCTCACTCCCAGAGGATGACATTGTATTAAAGTAGTCATCCTCGCTCCCATACGGCAACGCCATATTAGGATAGTCATCCTTGCTCCCAAACGGTGGAGGCGTTTTAGCGTAGTTAACCTTTTGACTTTCTAGATCTGGCTCTTTTCCGTAGTGGTTTTCTGGATACACATTGTCAGTGAACCTGGGTACGATAGTGTGCTGGTCTTCGGGTATGTAATCTGGGTAGTGGTGCTACGAGAAGTGTTGATTGGGTATGTCATTGGTTCGGGTAAGTCCTCGTATGGTACTACCTTCGAATGTGTTTCTTCTTCCACCACCTCATCTAGTAAATATTATGTAACATTTTCTTTTTCCATAGTTTTCTTCAATTTCATTGTCGCTCCTATTACCTTTTCCTTAGTCGTAGTCTGTTGCAGGGTAGTCATCCTCGCTCTCAAGCGGCGGGAATGTATTAGGGTTGTCATTATCACTCCCATACGGTAGTGGCGTATTAGGGTAGTCAACCTCTTGACTCTCTAGATCAGGCTCTTCCCTTTAGTGGTTTTCCAGATGAACATTGGTAGCCAACCCGGGTACGATAGGTTGCTCGTCTTTAGGTTTGTACTTCGGATAGTGGTTCTCTGAGAAGTGCTAATCGAGTCTATCATCGGGTTCAGGAAGATGCTCATTTGGTAGTATCTCCTCCAATACTACCTCTGACTGCATTTCGTCTTCTACTACCTCATCTCGTAATATTATGTTACAATTTCTTGAGTCACAGTATTTTTCATTTGCACCGTCGCTCCTATTACCTTTTCTTTGGTCATAGTCTTATCAAGGGTAGTCATCCTCGCTCTCCAGCGGCTGTAGCGTATTAGGGTAGTCATCCTCGCTCCCAGACGACAGTGGCGTATTAGGGTAGTCATACTCGCTCCCAGACGGTGGCGGCATATTAGCATAGTCAACCTCTTGAATTTCTGGATCAGTCTCTTCCTCCTAGTGGTTTTTCGGATACACATTGGTAGCCAACCCGGTTACGATAGGGTGCTTATATTTAGGTATGTAATCCGGATAGTGGTACTCCAAAAAGTTCTGATCGGGTAGGTAATCTGATTCGGGAACGATAGTGTGCGTGTTTTGGGTATGGAATCTAGGTAACGGTGGTCCTGGAAGTGTTGATTGGGTAAGTTCTCCTCCGGTACTACGTCCTCCGGTACTACCTCCGACGGTGTTTCTTCTTCTACTACCTCCTCTTATAATTTGGTTCTGGTTAGTTCTCCTCTGGTACTACCTCCAACTGTGTTTGTTCTTCTACTACCTCCTATAGTAAATATTATGTTACATTTTGCTTTAGTCATAGTTTTATTCATTTTCATCGTCGTTCCTCTTACTTTTTCTTCATTCATAGTCTTTTGAAGGGTATTCATTCTCGCTCTCAGACGGCGGCAGCGTATTAGGGTAGTGATCCTCGCTCCCAAACGGTACCGGCATATGACGCTAGTCATCCTTGCTCCAAGACAGTGACGATATATTAGTATAGTCAACCTCTTGACTTTTTGGATCTTGATCTTCTCTCTAGTGGTTTTCCGGATACACATTGGTAGCAAACCCTGGTACGATACGGTGCTCATCTTCGGGTATGTAATCCGGGTAGTGGTGCTCCACGAAGTTTAGATCGGGTATGTCATCGGGTTCAGATAAGTCTTCCTCACATACTACCTCCTCCGGTACTATCACTGACTATGTTTCTTGTTCTACTCCCTCCAATAGTATATATTATGTTACATTTTCTTCAGTCATAGTATTCTTCATTTTCAACGTCACTCCTATTATATTTGCTTTGTTTATAGTCTTGTCAAGGGTAGTCATCCTCCCTCCCAGGTAGTGGCAGTGTATTAGAGTAGCCATCTTCGCTCCTAGATTGCAGTGATGTATTAAGGTAGTCATCCTCGCTCCCAGACGGTGTCACCGTATTAGCATAGTCAACCTCTTGGCTTTCTGGATAAAATTCTTCCCCCTTGGCAGCGAACCCCGGTACGATAGCGTGCTCGTTTTTGGTTATGTAATCCGGGTAGTGGTTCTCCAGGAAGTGATAAACGAGTATGCCATCGGTTCGAGTAAGTCCTCCTCCGGTACTACCTCATGCGGTTCTACCTCTCAGCGTGTTTCTTCTTCTACCACCTCGTCTAGTAAATATTATGTTACCTTTTTTGTTATAGTCTTCTTCATTTTCATCGTCATTCTTGTTATATTTTCTAAAATACATATTAAAATAGTCATCCTTGCTCTCATACGGCAGCGACGTATTAAGGTAGTCATCATCGCTGTCAGACGGTGGTGGTGTATTAGCGAGTCAACCTCTTGACTTTCCGGATCATGCTTGTTCTCCCAGTGGTGTTCTGGATACACATTGGTAGTAAACCCGAGTATGATAAAGTGCCCGTCTTCGGATATGTAATCTGGTTAGTGGTGCTCCAAGAAGTGCAGATCGGGTAAGTCCTCCTCTGGTACTACCACCGATTGTATTTCTTATTCTACTACCTCCTCTAGTAAATATTATGCACATTTTTTCCAGTCATAGTCTTCGTCATTTTCATGTTCGTTCCAGTTACATTTTCTTCTTTTATAGTCTTCTCCAAGGTAGTCATCTTCACTCCCAACTGGTGGCACCTTATTAGGGTAGTCATCCTTCCTCCCAGACATCATTGGAGTATTAGGGTAGTCATCCTGTCTCTGAGACGATGGCGGAGTATTAGCGTTGTCAACTTTTTGACTTCCTATATAAGGCTCTTCCCCCTAGTTGTTTTCCGAGTCCACATTGTCAGCGAACCTAGGTACGACAATGTGCTCGTCTTCGGGTATGTAATTCAGGTAGTGGTGCTCATGGAAGTGTTGATGGGGTATGTCATTGGGTTTATGTAAGTCCTCCAGTGGTAATACCTCTGATTGTGTTTCATTTTCTACTACCTCCTCCTCTCACTATGTTTTTTATGCCCCGGTATAATCTATGTGTGGGTGTTATTGGTTGTAATATTTTCTGGGGCGAGTATGAACATATACCTCACAGATAGTACACCAAACAAAGGACTTGATTTTGATTATATTGAATGAGACTATGAAAAGGAAAAACAAAAAAAATAAAAAAGTAAATAGAGAGTGTTCATAAATATTGTACTAATGACAGGAAAAACTAATATAGTACCGTAAAATGCATTTAAAGTAGTATATTTTATTATTCATTAATAAATTTATCAAACATATTTAAATTACAATTTATTTATATTAGTACATTTTAAAAAAAAACGTAACACGAGTTTTTTTTTTAAATAAAAATAAATAAATGTGAACCCATATTTAAATTAAGATATTTTTGTTAATGTCGTACCTTTGATGTATTTTTGAAATGCATAGTAAATATTAGAATTTGCAGTTTTCTAATTAGATAAAAGAAATTTTTATTAATTTATGAAATATGATTTGTAAGCGGTGCTCCTATTACCTTTTTCGGTCATAGTTTTCTTTATTTTCATCGTCGTTCTTATTACCATGTCTACGGTCGTTGTCTTTTCCAGGGTAGTCATCCTCGCTTTTAGACGACCGCGGCGTATGAGGGTAATCATCCACGCTCATAAACGGTGCTTGTCTTCGGGTATGTAATCCGGGCTATGGTGCTGCAACAAATGCTGATCGGATATGTCATCGAGTTCAGGTGAGTCCTCATCCGGTACTAGCTCCTCTGGTACTACCTCCGACGGTACTACCTCCGACTGTGTTTTTTCTTTTACTACCTCCTATAGTAAATATTATATTACATTTTCTTCGATCATAGTCTTTTTCATTTACTTATTCCCTATTGTTTAGTCTTCTCTAGTATAGTCATCCTCGCTCCCAGGCGATGACAACATATTAGGGTAGGCATCCCCGCTCCTAGATGACAACGACGTATTATGGTAGTAATCCTCGCTCCCAGACGGTGGCGCTGTATTAGCGTAGTCAACCTCTTGACTTTTCGCATCAGGCTCTTCCCCTTACTAGTTTTTCGGGTACACATTGGTAGCGAATCCGGGTAAGATAGGGTACTCGTCTTCCGATATGTAATTCGGGTAGTGGTCCTCTGAGATTGCTGACCGGCTATGTCATCGGGTTCCGGTAAGTCCTCCTCAGGTACTGGCTCCAACTATGTTTCTTCTACTACTACCTCCACTAGTAAATATTCTATTACCTTTTCTTCGGTCATAGTCTTCTTCATTTTCATCTTCGCTCCAGGCGACATGATATATTAGGGTAGTCATCCTCGCTCAAAGATGTTTGTGGTATGTTAGCGTAGTCAACCTCTTAACTTTCCAGATGTTGCTCTTTCTCCCAATGGTTTTCCGGATACAAATTGGCTGCGAACCCGGGTACGATGTGGTGCTCGCCTTCGGGCATGTAATCTAAGTAGTGGTGCTTTACGAAGTGTTGGTCGCTTATGTCATTAGGTTCGGGTAAGTCCTCATCTGGTACTTCGCGTATGTCATTTTCATCGTCTCTCCTGTTATATTTTCTTCAGTAGTAGTCTTCTATAGGGTAGTCATCCTCGCTTCGAGGGGGAAACAATGTATTAGGGTATTTATCCTCGATCCTAGCCCGCAACGACGTATTATGGTAGTCACCTGCGCTTCCAGATGGTGCGGGCGTATTAGTGTAGTCAATCTCTTGACTTTCCAGATCACGCTCTTCCCCTAGTGGTTTTCAAGATACACATTGGCAACAAACCCGAGTATGATAGGGTGCTCATCTTAGGGTATGTAATCTGGGTAGTGATGCTCCAGGAATTTCTAATCGGTTATATCATTGTTCTGTATAAGTCTTCCTCCAATACTACCTCGTCCGGTGCTACCTCATTTGGTACTACCTCCAACTGTGTTTCTTCTTCAGTTTCGTTATATAGTAAATATTATGTTACCTTTTTTTTGGTCATATTTTTCCTCATTTTCATTGTGTCTGATGTTACCTTTTCTTCGGTCATAGTCTTCTACAGGGTCGTCATCCTCATTCCCAAGTGGCGAAAGCGTATTTTTGTAGTCATCCTTGCTCCCAGACGAAAACGACATATTAGGTCATCCTCGATCCTAAACGGTGGCGGCATATTAGTGTGGTCAACCTCTTAACTTTCCAGAACAGGCTCTTCCCCTTAGTGGTTTCTCGGATTCAAATTGGCAGCGAACCCGGGTCTGATAGGGTGGTCATCTTTGGGTATATTAGTGTACTCAACCTCTTAAAATTATGGATTAGGCTTTTCCCCCTAATGGTTTATCGCATACACATTGGCACCTAACCCGGGTATGACAGGGTGCTCATCTCTGAATATGTAATCTGGGTAGCAGTGCTCTGGGAAATGCTTATCAGGTATGTCATCGGCTTCGGGTAAGTCCTCCTCTAGTACTACTTCCCTTCGATACTACCTCCAACTGTGTTTCCTCTTCTGCTAACTCCTCTAATAAATATTATGTTACATTTTCTTCGATTATAGTCTTCATTATTTTCATCATTGCTCCCGTTATCTTTTTTTTGGTCATAATCTTCTCTAGGATAGTCATCCTCGCTCCCAGACGGCGGCAGTGTATTATGATATTTATCCTTGCTTGTAGACGTCATCGGCATATTTGTGTCTTCATCCTTGCTTCCAAACAGTGGTGACATATTAGAGTAGTCCACATCTTGACTTTCGGGATCAGACTCTTCCCCCAAATGGTTTTCCGGATACATATTGGCAGCGAACCCGGTGTTACGAGAATAATAAGTTTTACCGCAGTTAAGTCTTTATGATTTTAGTTAAGAAAGAGATAAGGTAAAAAGGATCCTCGTATTCATCGATAGGTTCTCCCTATTTATAATACTCTCAGTTAGTGTGCAGTTACGCATGTTTACACTTAATGCTCCACTAACTCACTAACGTCACTATTCCTATAATTTCGGAAGAAGTACTTAAAATGGTTTGACTTAAGAGTCAAAACGTGTGTTATACAATAAATAAGGATACGTCTTGTCTGATCTGCACTTTAAATCGAGCTGGGCCATTCCTCAAGCGCGATCAAACATGTTCTGGTGTGCAGAGCTCGAGCTCACTGATCATATGGTCAACTTATCTTCTTTGAGTTTGCACTCAGTCTTGATCACGCGTTCATCACGTCCGTAATCTGGTCGACCAACTCATCTCTCCTAATGTCTTTGAGGTCGATCTGCCTTCGAGGTCGATCTGCCTTTGAGCTCATCAATGCTGTAGGGCTCGTCATTTTCTTCATTGCTTTCCATAATCCAAATCGGCGGTCCTCCTACTTGTGCTCGTACTTGTTTGGGGGAATCCCCCCTTATCACCCGGGTCCGATAGGGTGCTCATCCTCGGGTAACTAATCCGTGTAGTGGTGCTCAGGAAAGTGGTGATCGTGCATGTCATCGGGTTCGGGTAAGTCCTCCTCCGGTGCTACCTCCTCCGTTATTAGCTCTACTCGTCTAATTAATATTATGTACCTTTTCTTCGGTCACAGTCTTCTTCATTTTCTTTGTCGCTTCGGCTACTTTTTCTTCGGTCATAGTCTTCTGTTGGGTAGTCATCCTCGCTCCTAGGCGGCAGCAGTGTATTGCGGTAGTCATCTTGCTCAGAGACAGTGGCGGCATATTAGCGTAGTCAACCTCTTGACTCTCTAGAGCAGGCTCTTCCTCCTAGTGGATTTTTGGATACACATTGGCAGCAGATTATTATTTTAATTATTATTATTATTATTATTTATAAGTATTTATCTAGTTTCATTATGTAAGATTGAGAGAAGTGAAAGAATGTAAGTGAAGTATATTTTCTAGAGAGAAAGTCAAGTAATAAGAGTAGTTAATCTCAAAAGTCAGAGCGCTTTATTAGATCATCCTTGCCCTTTATATAAAGGTGCAAAGACTTAGCTTTATATGAAACGGTTACAAAAATGGTGTAATTGCATATTAGTGCCTCATCTAAACATAAAGCTTAATTCTCTCCTATGATTATAGAATCCGTCACAGTAGGTTTTATTCCTTTGCATTTTAGTCCTCAAAGTTGTATTTACTTATCAATAGCCCCCTTAGTTCTTATCATAGTTAAAGAATAAGAACTAACTAGCTTTAGAAATTATTGATGGTGAAGAAAATCCACTCTATCTACATCATCAATTGCTCCAAACTTGTTATCTTCATATATTTTGCAAAATCTTATCCATGTTCTCTTAACGCTTCAAATGTTTGTATACGAAGTCATTTCCCTCCAACGGTCATAATTGTTCGAAGTACAAATTGGATAGGTAATGATATCATAGGCACTAGGCCTATCGCATGGCAGGTTTCATGATTCCTCTTTAGTCAACTGTTTAAAATTCTAACCGATTGCCTCCTCCACCTCTTCCACTTTCCTCTCTTCCAACTTTCCTTATAAATATTTATTTTCTATCTCATTTTGCTTCACATTATGTTTTTAGAGAGACAAATAGAGAGATCACTGCCTACTTTCATATGAATCTTCATCTTTATGCTATTTTTGCAGCAAAATACCAATCCACCAGCCAATCCTTAAATCTGTTTATGAGAAATTATCCAAAACTAAAAAAAACAAGAGCTAGAAAACCCATAAATTCATCATCTGCAAAACAACCTGTCTTCGGAGCATACGATTAATTCTACATAAGTGAAAGGGCAGATGAATATAGAGTAGCTGGGTTGATAAGGAACGCTCCTCGATTTTTTACAGAGACAATTCATTACAGTAACTTTGATCCCAACAAACCTCCTGTCTTTTCACCTTCTCCTCTTCCAGAAGAAAGTCAGTCATCAAAAACTCAAACACCAAGAACACCTTGAATCTCACCTTCTCTGACTGAATCATCACCTCGAATCAATCGCAAGGTAACCAAATGTTTTCAAAGAAATCCGAAAAGACTCCTTCTCCAGTCAATCCTGAGCCTCCCGGTTCATCGCGTATGGAAACAAAATTCAAACTCCTCAAACCCTAAAAAGAAGAACTTTCGTAGCCATGGGTGACGATGTTGATGTCGTTTCAAATCCATCAACCTATTCTCCTCCCTTGAGGGAGATTTTTGAGACATCAACAACGTCTCAACAAAATCCCTCAAGTAACCCGCCTCGATTGGTGGATGAGGCATCCGATGAGGGCATACATTTTGAAGCCACACATTCAAATAACGAGGCTGAAACAGAAGAAGAAGCTTCGAAAGAATCAGAGAGTGAAATAGTGAAAAATGTTTAAAAGGAAAAATCTCATAAAACAAGAAGAAAGAAATCTCCTGTGATGATATTCGAAGAGTTGGCTGCATTAGTTGGTGAAAATTTAAAGGCTCTCGAAGCGCACTATATCTTGGCTTTTAAAAAAGATTGCTTACACATATTACCAAGAGAGTCAAGTAGATGATCTAAAAAGAAAATGAGGAATCGAAAACAACATTATACTTTGTCTACCCAAAGAAGGGGAAACCCCTTTGGATCACAAAAATGATGAACTGGTGGTCTTCCTAGAGATCATCAATTGGGGTCTTCGATTTTCACTAAACTCCATGATAGTTGAGTACTTCAAGATTCTGGATCTGTGCCAAACTCAGGTGACACTAAATCAATGGTTTATTTTGCTCTCTGTGATCATGGCTTCTCGATTGGACCAAATTCCCCTCTTCATCCAGGACTTCATTTCCTTGACCAAATTGTCGACGTGACTGTTACTTCCATTTTCCTATCTAACACTGAATGACGATTTGAAGATCATCGATGACTTGTTGGAGTTAAAAAAATTTTGAAAACAAAAATTTGTCTTCGTCTCATGATCGTGGGAGAATGGTAAAGACATTTCTGAATCCAACCCATCAAAGTTGAACCTCATATGGAGGAGTAATCGTAAGTCTTTTTTATTTTATTACCTTGAATTGTACCTCCAACTGATTTTCTTCCTATCTTTTATCAAATATGGTATTTTGTGTAGAAATTTCGAGGCGTTATAAGCTTCGTCGAAAAGATGCCAAAGAGACTTTTATCAAGCTTGCAACCTGGGACGAAAAATAATGGGGCAATGCATTTCACACAGCCTTCCAACCTATCAACTTTCTCAACAACTATCCGTGGAGAATCAATTTGGGAGCTCCTCTCTCTGAAAATCTAATGGATCCACCCAACCCTTTGTATGTTGTCAAAAGGTAAGTGGCCCTTGACTGCAAAGTATTTCTGATTGTTCGAAATAGATTTGATAGCCACCTTCCCCAGAAGAACGGAAAAAAAATAAAAAGGTAGCTAGTACATATGGTGTTAGCCCTTCAGAAGATCCGATGTCTAAGACTTCAAAGAGAAAAACAATAGAAAATAAACTCCCCACTATCGAAGGGGGAGTACAACGTGAGCCTTCTCCAAAAAGGAAGAAAAAAACTGCCCCGATAAAAACGAAGAGCACAACTAAAACGACTCCTTAAAAGAGAGAGAGAAAAAGAAAGTTGTGCAAACCATTGAAGAGGTATCTTCTGATGCTGACGAAATTGTAGTTATGGAAGATCCGCAAAAAGAAAATGAATTTGGTGTCAAAGAAGGAGGCACTCAACAAGAAGAAACTTCTACTAGAAAACAACATATGTGATGATGACTTTGATCTTAATAGCTTCATCAACTTTGATGAATCTTAAGAGCTCGTCAGAGATGGAGATCCTATCATTCATGAACTTCATGACCAACTGCACAATTTTGGTAAAAGGTCTGTTGCATTCCCTCCTGAAGCAAATTCACTAGAGGTCTCTTTGCCTCCATCCTCCAGCGCTCTTACACGTGTTCCCAGCCCTATGGTTTTTTATTACTGTTGAGCCATCTAAAGAACTTGCACTTGCTCTTCAACCTTTTGCCGATCTTGGTACTGCACCACAAAAATTAACCCAAGAAATCAAATCTTCTCGAAGTGAAGTACAACATATGGCAAATGAGATGGTTCACTATAAGAAAATTGTTGTTGCTGATTAGGCATGTCATCATGTTCGGGTAAGTCTTCCTCTAGTACTACCTCTTCCAGTGTTACCTCCGACTGTGTTTCTTCTTCTACTACCTCCTATAATAATTATTATGTTACTTTTTCGTTACTCATAGTCTTCTTCATTATCATTGCCGCTCCTGATGCATTTTATTCAATCATAGTCTTCTCCAAAGTTGTCATCCTCGCTCCTAGGAGGCGGTAGCTTATTACGGTAGTCATTCTCGCTCCTAGACGGCAGCGGTGTACTAGCTTAGTCATCCTCTCTCCTAGACGGTGGCGTCGTATTAGCGTAGTAAACTTCTTGAATTTTCGGATGAGGCTCTTCAGTCGAGTGGTTTTCTGGATACGCATTGGTAGCGAACCCGGGTACGATAGGGTGCTCGTATTCGGTATGTAATCCAGGTATTGATTCTCTAGGAAGTGTTAATCATGTATTTTATCTGGTTTGGGTAACTCCTCCTCTGTACTACCTTTGACTATGTTTCCTCTTGCACTACCTCCTCTAGTAAATATTATGGTACATGTTATTTGGTCATAGTCCTCTTCATTTTTAACATGTCTCATATTACTGTTTTTTTTGTCATAGTCTTCTTTAGGGTAGCCATCCTCACTCCCATGCGGTGGTAGCGTATTAGGGTAATCATCCTCGTTCCCAGATGGCCGCGGCATATTAGGGTAGTCATTCTCGCTCCCAGATGGTGGCGGCATATTAATGTAGTCAACCTATTGACTTTCTAGATCAGGTTCTTACCCATCTGGTACTATCTCCTACGTTATTATATCCTCCTATACTACCCTCTTTGGTACTACCTCCTCGAGTACTATTTCCTCCAGTATTACCTTCAAACCTGAAAATATTCTATTACCTTTTTCGGTCATAGTCTTCTTCATTTTCATCGTCGCTCATGCTACATTTTATTTGGTAATAGTCTTCTCTATGGTAGTCATCCTCACTCCCAAGAGGTGGCAACGTATTAGGGTAGTCATCCTTGCTCCCAGACGGAAACGACGTATTAGGGTAGTCATCCTCGCTCCAAGATGGTGTCGTTGTATTAACGTTGTCAACCTCTTGACTTTCCGTATCATGCTCTCCCTCTTCGTGGTTTTCCAGATACACGTTTGCATTGAACCCGAGTACGATATGATGCTCGTCTTCGGCTATGTAATTCGAATAGTCATGCTCTGGTAAATGCTGAACGAGTATCTTAGCGTATTAGGGTAATCATCTTCACTTCTAGACGGCAGCATCGTATTAGCGTAGTCATTTTCGCTCCCTGACGGTGGCGGCGTATTATTGTAGTCAACCTCTTAACTTTCCGGATCAGGCACTTCTCCCTAGTGGGTTTGCAGGCCCACATTGGTAGCGAACCCGGGTACGGTAGAATTCTCGTCTTTGGGTATGTAATTTGGGTAGTGGTGCTCTAGAAATGTTGATCGGATATGTCATTGGGTTCGGTTAAGTCCTCCTCCGCTACTACCGACGACTGTGCTTTATTTTCTTCAATCTCCTCTGATATTATCTCCTCCTCCGACTATGATTCTTCTCTACTCGTATAATCCATTGGCAACAAACCCGAGTAAGATAGGGTGCTCATCTCCGGTATGTAATTCAGGTAGTGGTGCTCCGAGAAGTGGTGATCGAGTATGTCATCGGGTTTGGGTAAGTCCTCGCCTTGTACTACCTCTGACTGTGTTTCTTCTTCTACTACCGGCTAGTAAATATTGTGTTACATTTTCTTCGGTCATACTCTTCTTCGTTTTCATGCTCTCTCATGTTACATTTTCTTCGATTATAATATTCTCCATGGTTATCCTCGCTCTCAAGCGACGGCAACGTATTAGAGTAATCATCATACCTCCCAAACGGCAGCATATTAGGATATCATCCTCACTCCCATACAGTGGCAGCGTATTAGTGTAGTTAACCTCTTGACTCTTCAGATCAAGACCTTTAGTTGCTTTCCGGATACACATTGGCAGTGAACCCGGGTTCAATAGGGTGCGCCTTTTTGGGTATGGAATTCGAGTAGTGGTGCTCCTGGAAGTGCTGATCGGGTAAGTCCTGCTCCGGTATTACCTTCTCTAGTACTACATCCAATTGTGTTTCTTGTTCTACTACCTCCTATAGTAATTATATGTTACCTTTTCTTCGGTCATAATCTTCTTTATTTTCATCGCTGCTCCTGTTATTGTTTCTTCAATCATAGTCTTCTCCAGGGTAGTTATCCTCGCTCCTAGGGGGCGGTAACGTATTAGGCTAGCCATCCTGCCTCCTAGAGGGAAGCGGCGTATTTAGGTAGTCATCCTCATCCTCAGACGTTGGCAGCATATTAGTGTAATAAACCTCTTGATTTTTAGGATTCGGCTCTTTCCCCTAGTGGTTTTCCGGATACACATTGGCAACGAACCCGTGCTCGTCGTTGGGTATGTAATCCAGGTAGTGGTACTCCGAGAAGCACTGCCACCTCCTCTACCACCCCCTCTTGTACTACCTCATCCAGTACTACCTCCGAGTGTTTTCTTATTCTAATACCTCCTCTAGTAAATATTATGCTACCTTTTCTTCGGTTATACTCGTCTTCATTTTTATCCTCGCTCCCAGATGGTAGCGGCGTATTAGGGTAGTCATCCTTGCTCCCATACGGCGGGGCCGTATCAGCGTAGTCAACCTCTTGACTTTCTGAATGAGGCTCTTCCTCCTAATGGTTTTCCAGATACACACTGGTAGAGGACCTGGTTACAATAGGGTGCTCATCTTCAAGAATATAATCGGGATAGTGGTGTTCTAGGAAATGCTGATCGGGTATGTCATCGGTTCAGGTAAGTCCTCGTCCGGTACTACCTCCGATTGTGTTTCTTCATCTACTAACTCCTCTAGTAAATGTTATGATACCTTTTATTCGGTTGTAATTTTCTTCATTATCATCGTCTATTTTCTTAACTTTTATCCAGTCATAGTCTTCTCTCGAGTAATCATCATTGCTCGCAGACGACGACAATATATCAGTGTAATCAACCTCTTGACTTTTCAAAGCAGGCTCTTCCTTGAGTGGTTTTCATTATACACATATCTCCAATAAACCCGGGAACAGTAAGGTGCTCGTCCTTGGGTATGTAATCCGGATAATTATACTCTGGGAAGTGCTAATTAGGTATGTCATCAGACTCATGATACCTTTTCTTTGGTAATAGTCTTCGTTATATTCATCGTCGCTCATGATACATTTTCTTTGGTAATAGTCTTTTATATGGTAGACATCCTCACTCCCAGACGGCAAAAGCATATTAGGGTAGTCATCCTCACTCCTGGACGGAAGCGGCATATTAGGGTAATCATCCTCGCTCGTAGACGGTGGCGACATATGAGCATAATCAACCTCTTGACTTCCCAGATCAATCTCTTTCCCCAGTGGTTGTCCAGATATACATTGGCAGCAAACCCGTGTACGATAGGGTGCTCGTCTTTAGGTATGTACTCTAGATAGTGCTCTTCGAGTACTACCTCCTCCATTACTACGTACGACTATGTTTCTTCTCCTACTACCTCCTCTAATAAATATTATGTTACATTTTTTTATAAGACTATATTTGATACATAATATCCGCATAATTATAAAGCGTAAAATATAGATTCATAGATAATTAGATGTACGTTACTAATAAATATTATTCCGCATTTATTACGTCAAACATGTAACAAACGATAATGAATCTCATTTGTAATTAATATGAGTAAGGTTAAAAACCGTGTAAGTGATTTTTTTGGAATACAAATCTTTTTTGTTATCTTTTATTTTCCTCTCTTTCTCCCTTCTAGATTGTAGTGTTTGATTAGAATTTCAACCCTATCACATTGCGGCAGTTTGTTGGAACACGAAAGTTTCTTACTTTTAAAAAAAATCAAAAATGATCTTAAGGTAGAAAACTTCTCCATAGTTGTTTATGGTTCATCTGGTTTACCTTTGCTTTCGCTTGAGAGTCGTGGCCCAACCGTCCAAAGATGAACACCATGCTGTTGCCGTTAATTTTAAGAATCACCTCCACATCTGGTGAACGTTATCTGTCGAAGCAAACTCTCCAGCCACGACCTTAATCTCCGATCGGGAGAAAGAACAGATCAAATCCATGGTCGTTTTTCTCGTGCTTTCTGCATCTCCACGTATAAGAGTCAGAGTGCAGCCCTAGCTGTTGTTGGCAAACACGATGTTTCCAAGTCGTGGCCTGCTTTACTCCTCGAACCCGTCTCCGGCCTCCAAAAAGCTTCCATGATTACGGACCCGTGAATGGTATTCTCGACACTGCTAACTCTATTTTCGAATAAGAGGTTAACTGAATTTGTCGTTCCCCGATCTCCTCCGTAGCTGTTTAAGGAACACTCCGCCGCTCCTCAAACTCCGCCGCCCCTCAAACTCCTCCATGTCTATTTACGGTTTCTTCGATTTACCTTTGGTTCCGCGAGAAAGAAACCCTAACCGATGGCCATCCGCAACCCTAGCTGAGGGGTCTCTCCTTTCCAAACGGAGCGCCTCCAACATGTCATCTATCTCCTGACTTTCAGCTCCGCGATGAAGGTCTCTCTCGTTATACCGGTCCAGAAGCATGACAAACCAGAAGCAGCTGTAACCCTACAAAAACCCTAACGTCTCTATCTTTATAGCGTGTTCATCCTCTCTTGGACCTGTTAGTCCCACGGTTAAGAGCCAAATTGACGACGAGAAAGATGAGGAAGACGAGATTTATCTGAACCAAATCGATGTTACATGAAATCCTTGCACCCGGATTCCGTGTCAGTAGGTTTGGCAGTTCGGTTCCGGCTCGGCTCTCTCCTGTCAAACTGCGTGTAGCTCTCCTTCTCTATCTTTAGGTGGGTTCAATTCGATCGCTCTATCGTTTGGTGTATCTGCTATATCAGGTTTCCGAGAACGGCTTCCCCCGCAAACCACCAGTGCTCTCAACATCGTCCTCGTCGTTTCTGTATCTCCGTTCGGTCCTGATTTATGCTAGAAACGTTGCCAATGGCGGAATGCTGGCATTCTCTTTCCCCACCACACCATTTACAAGAAGAGTGGCTTTGCACAAGAGATAACGGAATGCTTTTCATGTCGAAGTCCATATTGCAACCCCATCGCCATACACTAGCGTCAGGTTTTGTCAGTAGATGGTCTTCGATCTGTGCTTCCTGGGAAATTAGATCTCTAGAATTTTAGCTTTGAGACTAGAAGAAAAAGTGAGCAGCACAATTCCAGCTATGCCACCATCCACCAAGGTTCGTGCGATATTTTTGTAGATGTGTTCAAGGTACTCGGACTAACGGTCTTTCTCCACTCGATCTCCACTCGAAGATGGATGAGCTACGATAGTTTTGGCCCCAAATTTTGATATGGTTTTCTCCCGGCTTCGCCTTTGAATCCCCATCAACAAAACTAAGTTTTCTAATTTGTGTAAATCACTTGTATGTTTAGCTTTCATCATAATTTGTATTCATAATTTGTAGTCTATATTGTGTATATTTTCTATCTGATTCAAAGATGTAGTAGTATGCAACTGACTAGCGAACGCAATTGATGAATTTGTGAGTGTAAAATGAAAATATAAGGTAAATGAAGTAAATTATTGGACTATGTGAAATAATTGTATTACTGAGCAACTAAGTAGGACATGTATAGTTTAAGAGCAGTAATGATATGATGTTGCTAATGAAGATACGTAAATGCTATGTGCGACACTTCTTGTGCTAATTAGATCCCTTTATGTGAATTTATGTCTGCTTTTATATAAACTATGTTAGATACTAGTAGCGTAGTTGGTATGCGTGGTTTCTACATCTAAAAGTTTGTGAATAAGTAAAAAATTGTAGTAATCGTTGATAATTCACAGGTGGTTGTGTTAGACATCATTGATTAGAAACTGCTATGCAGTTAGCGCACGAATAATTAATTATTGTGGGATCGCGTGTATACTAAAGTGTATTACTACTTGCTGTAAATTTAAAGAGCATCTTTAGGTAATGTTTCGAGCAAAATAACTCCCAAGTTGTGGTGTTGAACTGTAAAAACTGTGATTACTTTGTGTTGAATGTATGTTAAAGCAACAAAAGCGTTCATATAAGCTTGGGTGCAAAAGTACGTAACTACTGATGCTACACCGGATCTGTGGAATGGAGACTATCATCAGTAGAACATGGCACCACGAACGCTTCCTTGACGCGGAATATCCGGAGTAGAGACACCCATACTTACCGCCAATCACCAACAACTTCTCCTAAATCAGAAATGAATCAGCTATCATAGTTTTAGCTACAGATTTTGATGCAGATTCCCCTGGCTTCGCCTTCGAATCACCCACGATAACTAATGAACGAATATAGTGGCTTCTGCCAATGATGACAAGGCCACCGCCGCAGTCGAACCCAACGTTCTCAGCGACAGCTCCATCAGCGACTTTCTACCACCCATTTCGAGAAGGGATAGCAATATCACATGAGGTGTGTCGTGATGCATTGGCAAAGGAAAGTGAAAAGACACGCCATGAGAATCCAAATGCAGACCCGCCACTGTTACGGAAACGAGGGGTGGTGTACCGCAAAACCGAAACTTAACCAACAAGTGAAGCTTGTAAAGCCCTCTCCTCAGTTGGTCTTATCTCTATCTCAAGTGCAAGCCTAATCTCCAGCACCACCGTCCGCTCCGCCAGTATGACTGCCATGTCTAGCTCCGCAAAGCATACAGGACAGGACACTGTTAATTAGTCATACAGGCATACACAGGTCCCGCGTTTGCAGACAAACTTCTAGTGATGTTTGTTGGACTTACTAGTTCACCGAAAACGGTTCTGAGTTTTGTTCCCGACATTAAAAGCTCATATAATATGTTCTTCCTTCTTTTAGAGTCCAAAATTATTACAAAGAAAATAATGAGATGGTAGTAAGGGCTCAGTTGTATTTGATTGAAGAAAGGAGACTAAAAGCTCGTATAAGGAAAGTGATCTTACATACCAAAGAAAAGAAGTTCAGAAAGCTGGTTCCGAACTGGGAAGGACCCTACACCAAAGAAAAGAAGTTCAGAAAGCTGGTTCCGAACTGGGAAGGACCCTAAATCGTATATGAAACGGTTAGACAAGGAATATACAAGCTTTTAGACAAAAGGAAACCTTTTTATGCACCCTTGAAATGTTGAACCTCTAAGGTTATATTTAGGATAAACTTATTTTGTAAATAATTATTTTGTTGTAACTCAATGTAAATATTAGGGGGCATACTCTTTCCTACCTTGGTAGCTCAGCGCAGCTTTAATGAGGTGTTTGAACTTATTATATCTACTACTCTTTGCTTTTAAAAGTGTTTTTGTTATTCATGATGTAATTAAAGTTTCGCTACCTTCGAATGGATTACCTTCAAATGACCTAATGGATGAAAGTTTTGATAGCTTCGAAGGGATTAACTTTGAATGGCCTGATGGATTAAAGTTTTGTTGCCTTCGAACGGATTAGCTTTGAATGGCCTGATCAATTAAACTTTTTTTTCCTTCGAATGGATTACCTTCGAATGACATGGTGGAGTAAAGTTTTCTTGCTTCCGAATAGATTACCTTCGAATAGCCTGATGGATTAAAATTTTGTTACCTTCGAATGGATCACCTTCAAATTGCCTGATGGGATTAAAGTTTTTCCTCCTACTCGCCACATAAAACATTATGACCAATACCACCCGGACATAAATTATACAAGGGAAGAAGAAAAGTACAATCAGAGGAGATAATAGAAGATGAAACAAAGTCGGAGGTAACTTACCCGAACCCAATGACATACACGATCATTACTTCCTAGAGCACTACTATCCGAATTGCATACTCGAAGATGAACACCCTATCGCAACCAGCTTCGCTGCCAATGTGTATCTGGGTAGTACCAGATGAGGAATTAACCAAACCGATGACAAACCTGATTAGCATATACCGGAGCACCACTACCCGGCTTCTCTACCGCAAAACGTGCACCTTATCTTGCACAGGTTCGCTGCCAATGTGTATTAGTCAAGAGGTTGACTACACTAATACGTTGCCATTGGGAGTGAAGATAACTACCTTAATTGGCCACTGCCTTTTGGGAGGGAGGATGATACTTCTTGAGAAGACTATGACCGAATAAAAAGTAAGAGGAGTGAGGATGAAAATGAAGTAGAGTATAACCAAAGAAATTGTAACATAATATTTACTGGAAAAGGTAGTAGAAGAAGAAACACAATCGGAGGTAGTAGCGCATGAGGACTTACACGAACCCAATCTGCACTTCTCGGAGCACCACTACCCAGATTACATACCCGAAGAAGAGCACCCTATCGTACATAGGTTCACTACCAATATATATCTAAAAAACCACTATGAGAAAAAGCTTGATCCGGAACGAGCATGGTTATTCTAATATGTAGATTTCTCCTGTAAACGAGGATGACTACCCTAATACGCTTTCGTCGCCTGGGAGCGAGGATGACTACCCTAGAGAAGACTATGAGCGAAGCAAAGGTAAGAAAAGCGACGATAATAATGACGAAATTTACGTCCGAAGAAAGATAAAATAATATTTACTAGAGGAGGTAGTAGATGAAGAAACATAGCCGAAGGTAGTACCCGATGAGGTAGTATCGGATGAGGACTTACTCGAACCGATGACATACCCAATCAGTATTTCCTAGAACACCACTATCCGAATTACATGCTCAAATATGAGAACACCCTATTGTAACCAGGTTCGCTGCCAATGTGTATCCGGAAAACCATTAGGAAGAAGAGCCTCATTCAGAAATTCAAGAGGTTGACTATGCTAATACGCCGCCAACGTGTGGGAGCAAGATTGACTACCCTAATACGTCAACGCCGCCTTGGAGCGAGGATGACTACCCTGAAGAAGACTATGATGGAAGAAAATGTAACAGGAGCGACCATAAAAATGAAGACGAGTAAAAAGGTAACATAATATTTACTAAAGGAAGTAGTGAAAGAAGAAACACAGTCCGAGGTAGTACCGGAGAAGGTAATATTGGAGGAGAACGTATCTGAAACGATGACATACCCGATCAGCACTTCCCATAGCAGCACTACACGAATTACTTGTTGGAATATATTTATTTAATATATTTATGGACTGACAATAATTTGGACCGACATGCTAAATAAACATATTCGGCTATTGTCTTAAAGAAATCCAAATTAGAAGTAATCAAGTTAATTATTTAATGAACTAAATTGGACCTATGGGTGAAATGGCGTTATGGGCTCAAGTGTGGTAACCAGGTTGAATTTGGGCACTTTGATGTAGAGGTCTCAAATCTCAACACTTAAGCCTGAATTAATTGATCAGGGATATAAATTAAATTATCAATTTATCGGGTTATGGTCCCGGACACAAGGAAGTAATAAAGGATGGGCTTTACAATGTTGGGCTTCACATTGTAAAGTCTATAAATAAAGAGCTAGGTTTATGTATTTCATTATCCTAAAACCCTAATCAGAAATACGGCCGCTTCCTTGAGTGTTTGGAAACTTTTTTCTTCTTCTCTAATTTGATTATGCAGGTTTCTCAATTTCATAAACGGAATCGCTAAAGAACGTGGAATCGCTGAAGAACGTAGAGGAACAGAAGAGAATACTAGATGGATAGCAGCAGACAAACTCGTAAGTGTTCTTGGTTTTCTCTTTATTCTATAGGTGAATCTAGAAAAGGGTTTAATTATTTTTCTGTGATTTGCTATATATTATTTGATGCAGTTTCTAATAATATATAACATTTGGTATCAGAGCCAATTTAATCATTTTTAGCTTCAGTAGAATAATTGAATTATGTATTGATAGATAAAAATGCATGTTTTTCTTCATCGTAAAGAATCTATGCCATTGGGATTACATGTGAATTGAACTGGTTAGGGTATGGATTTAAGGATTGTATGAAAAGCATGTTATGTGATTTATTCGTATTGATAAACATGTTTTATTATGTGTAAATTGCAATTTTGATAGTTTGAGGATTTTTTTTTTTTGTTAAATTAGGGTTTATTGATGTATGGAATTTTTTCTCCCAAAATTAGTATCAAATGAACCCTAAAATAACGAATAAAGTCAGAGCTATTGGGACAGTGGCTCATCGACGACTTAACCCCTAATGTTAACGCTTATCGAAGGCTGTTCCGTGATGAACACCGTAACCTGCGCAAAAATAGGGACAATAAACATACACAAACGATAGTAATATCATTAGTCCTGTAGGTTGGGCCCGCTCAGGACCTGCAACACTACTGCAATGTGTAGCATTAGGTGTAGAACTGCGGGAGGTCGAAAAAAAAATTGTTTTTAAATTTTAAATTTTTAATTAATTGTACTATTAATTTAGAATATTTGAAGTATATTATTTCATAACTACGATGTGTTTAGTTGAATGTTTATTTGTGAAGTAAATTGTATGTGCGTGAATGATTAAATGACTATGCAGGACTAAGGTTTCGTAGATCGGTAGGTGAAACTAAGAAATTAATTTAATCAGGCCTCCAAAAGGTCAAAAATAAATTTTCTTATGGATCCTAGGCTTCAAAAGGTTTGGGGATTAATTTAAATTCAAATATTACCAGCCCTCCGGAAGGTTCATGTTTGGGTTTAAATTAATAATGAACGGGAGAAAATTACTAAATAGTCGTTGTGTTGATTTTAATGTTAAGTAAATGACATCGGCCCTCCGGAAGGTCTCATTGGTACTTATAAAATTAAAATAATGATCATGCTATTTTTTTCTCAAACTCATAAAATTGCACGATAGTATGATTTGCCCTCTGACATCTATTATCAATGAATTTTATGTTTTACATGTATTTGTCATGTTCATGCATATGTTTCCAGTTATATGTCAAGATGTTAAATGTGCTTTGTGTTGTTTGCTCTTATTATAGTAATCATTTGTTACAATTTATTGGGGAATCGTCCACCGACGTTGGATTGTTCGAACTTACAATTGTGGAAGGAAGAAATGTTGTTGTTTTTATCTATACATGATTACGACTATGCATTGTCAACTCCCAAACCATCCCCGCTTAGTCCGGAAAGTACACCGGATGAAACTAAGGCTGATGAAAAGTGGGAGAGGTCAAATAATTTATGCATGACACTCTTGTTATAGAGGATACTAGTAGCATTGTGTGGGGCTCTCCCTAAAGGTGTTACCATTGCCTCGGTCTTCCTCACGGAGATTAAGAAAGCCTTTTCCAAAAATGAGAAGGTAGAAATGCAACGTTTTCTCATCGAGCTAGCTACCAAAAAGTATAATGGCTAAGGTAAAATCCGGGAGCACATTCTGGGAATGTCGATCATTGGCCAAAAGTTAAAGGAAATCGGTTTAGACTTACCTGAGGAGTGCATAATGGGATTCACATTTCATTCGCTACCAGACCGGATAACTATTTCTAGTCCACCTATAACTGCGTGCGAGAAAAGTGGAATATCAATGAGTTGATTTCCCACGCTGCACAAGAGGAGGAAAAACTTAAAGGCACAACGCCTGAGGCTAATGTGATTACATCAGCAAATAAGGCAGGACCTAAGCGGAAAGCAGATGGCAAAGGACCAGGTCATGGTCCGGTAAAGAAGAAAAAGCCTGACGAATCGACTGTAGGTCGATGCTTTTTCGGCAAAGAGAAAGGACATCTGAAGAAGGATTGTGAGAAACGTCGGACTTATATGATAAGCAAAGGTACTCCCACATCTTTGGTTGTTTCAGAAAGTAATATAGTTTATGTGAAAAAAAATACTTGGTGGGTCGATTCGGCTGCAACAACTCATGTTTGTGTTTCTTTGCAGGGTACGTCAAAGAGTAGGATGCTAAGTGAGGATGAAAGATCCATTTTCACGGCAGACAGGAGCTCGTGTGATGTTTTAGCTATTCGTGATTTTTTCTTTCAAACTTTCCACTGGAACTGTATTATTTTTAGCGGATGTAATGTACGTTCCCACTTTACGGAGGAACTTAATTTCTTTTCCAGTTTTAGACTTGCAAGGTTACTCTTGTCTGATGGGAAACAATTGTTTTACACTCTCTCTAAATAATATGATTGTTGGAAATGGAAATTTAATTAAAGAGGATAATTTGTATTTGTTCAATACATATTAGTAATCACAATATTTCTATGAATACATAATAACGTACACCAAACAACATTACTAAATCTGAAAAATCTTCTAAACTGTGGCACAAGCGGTTAGGTCACATATCCAAAGTTAGGATGGACAAGCTTGTTGTTGAAGGTTTATTAGGTCGCCTTGATTACTCGGACTTCGGTATATGTGTCGAGTGTATCAAAGGGAACAAACCAAATTTAAACGGTTAGGAGAAAATAGAGCAAAAGAAGTCATAGAGTTGATACATACCGACATCTGTGGACCGTTTCCACATGAATCGTGGAACGGGCAGCGGTAATTTATATTCATCGACGACTACTCTCGTTTCGGTTACCTCTATCTTCTTCATGAAAAGTATGAGGCATTGGACAAGTTCATAGCTTTTAAGACCGAGGTCGAGAAACAACTTGGTAAAAGCACTGTGGTGGTGAATACTAAGGTAGATATGACGGATCGGGTGAACAACGTCCATGAAATTTTGCACAATACCTAGAGAAGTGTGGAATAGTCCCTCAATACACTATACCCAGTTCACCTCGCATGAATGGTGTATCTGCGAGACGGAACCGAACACTAAAAGATATGGTTAGAAGCATGATAAGTCACTCATCTCTACCATTATCTCTCTGGGGGGAAGCCATCAAATGTGCCGCTTATATACTCAATCAAGTACCCACAAAGGATACTGTTAGGACTCTATATGAGCTTTGGAACGGGCATAAACCTAATTTAAAGCATCTGTATATGTGGGGTTGTCCAGCTGAGGCGAGGCCTTACAAACCTCAAGAAAAGAAACTTGACCCAAAAACAATTAGTTGTTTCTTCATAGGTTATTCTGAACGTTCCAGAGGGTTTAAGTTTTATGATTCTCTCACTGGTACAATATTTGAGACATGAACGACCAAATTTCTAGAGGATGTTGAGTTTGGGCGGAAGAATAAGGGAACGTATGTTGATTTTGAGGAAGAATCGATAGAGATTCATGAAGGTTTTAATAGGGATACTGAGATATCTGAAGATTGGGCTATAATGCCAATCATTTCGGTCCCATTAGAACAAGGTAATCCACAAATTAACAGTGATGCTCCACTTGAGGGTTCTAACCAGGATACAAATATGGTTCAGGTAGAACAAGAGTAACCTCAAGATAATCTTCCACAAGGGAATCAAAATGACATCGTTCATAATGATCAAACTCTACCTCCTCAAGAAGTACGACAAGAGGAAATAGTGTCATTAAGAAGGTCCACTAGAGAAATGAAGAGTACTATAGGTCTAGACTTTATAGTATATCTTCGGGAGCATGATGAGTTATGTGTTGGAACTATAGATGATCCCTCATCCTACAAACAGGCCATGGCAAGCTCTGAATCCCAAAAGTGGATTGACACTATGAAAGAAGAGTGTAAATTAATGCAGGATAATGCGGTATGGGATCCTGTCCCATTACGTTAACGAAAAAAGGAAATTGGTTGTAAATGGGTTTACAAAACCAAAACACAATTCCTTGGGTAATGTGGAAAAACATAAAGCACGTATTGTAGCGAAAGTTTATACTCAGCGTGAAGGGATTAATTTTAAAGAAACCTTCGCTCTAGTATCGACGAAGGATTCCTTTAGAACAATCATGGCATTACTTGCACATTTTGACCTTAAGCTTCATTAGATAGATGTTATGACCGCTATTTTCAATGTTAATATTGAGGAAACGATCTATACGGTGCAACCTGAACACTTTGTAGAAAGTAACTCAAAATATCTGGTTTGCAGGCTTAAGAAATCCATTTATGGGCTTAAACAAGCCTCTCGTCAATGGCATAACAAATTCCTTGAGGTGATAGTCTGTTATGACTTTGAGATCAACTCGGTTGAGGATTGTGTGTATCACAAGTTCAATGGGATGAATTTCATATCTCTTATATTATATGTGGATGACATATTGCTTGCCTCGAACAATAAGGAATTGTTACACACTACAAAAATATTTCTATCAGACAAGTTTAATATTATGGATCTTAGTGATGCCAATTTTTTGTTAGGAATCTAAATACATCGAGATCGTTCTCGTGGTATTCTTGAATTATCACAAACGGCATACTTTAAAAGTGTTTTACAACGTTACGAATTGGCAGATTGCAAACCCCTAAGTACCCCCATAGCAAAGGGTGACAGACTTAGTCTGAGTCAATGTCCTAAGACAAAACTTGAGATTGAGGAAATGAAAACGGTCCCTTATGCTTCAGCAGTTGGGAGTTTAATGTATGCTTAAGTTTGTACTAGGCCGGACATTTCCTTTGCTGTAAATATGTTGGGGAGATATGTTAGTAACCCGAGAACGGATCACTGGAAAGCAGTTAAAAGAGTACTCTGATATATGCAAGGAACAAATGGGCACATGTTGACATATAGGAAGTCGGATAAACTGGAGATCATTGGGTATTCCGACTCAGATTTTGGTGGATGCGCAGACACATAAAAAAGCACGTCAGGCAACATATTCTTATTGGCTGGAGGTGCAATATCCTGCGGAATTTTGTTACTGGATTACACATTGTACAAGGGATAGAGGGTCTCATGAGGTTATATTGCGATAACAATTCTGCAGTGAAGTACTCTAACAACAACATGAGCTCGTCTAAATCCAAACACATAGACATAAAGTTTCTATCTGTTAAAAAAGAGTATAGATGGTCCAGAAAAGTATATAGCACATCAGCACAAACTCCATGTAGCAGATCCCCTAACAAAGGCGGTTTTGCCTAAGGTTTTCTAGGGACACACCATCAGTATGGATGTAGTTGATTTAGAGGACTGTTAATTTCAGTGAGAGAATTTGTAATATGATCTGATGTTATATTTTGCTGTATTGTGCACATTAAAGTTTATTTCAATATATATAAAAGCTTGGAAATATTTTTTGGTATCTGTATTGTATTGGATCTCCAAAGGTAGTAACCATTTAAGAGTATATATGTACGATTACAAGCCATAGTTTCACGTTACGAGAAAGAGGTCTTTAGTCCTTTATTGTTATCATTCATGTATGGGGTTGTACCGTTTTCCCATTGACAATGAATATAGGGATCCCATTAAATCTGAATATATATATATATATAGTCTTGAGTAGCATATGACGGTCCAAGTAGGAGATTGTTGGAATATATTTATTTAATATATTTATAGACTGACAATAATTTGGACCGACATGCTAAATAAACATATTCGGTTATTGTCTTAAGGAAATCCAAATTATAAGTAATCGACTTAATTATTTAATTAACTAAATTGGATATATGGGTGAAAAGGTGTTATGGGCTCAAGTGTGGTAACCATGTTGAATTTGAGCACTGTGATGAAGAGGGCCCAAATCTCAACATTTAAAGCCTGAATTAATAAATCAGGGATATAAATTGAATTATCAATTTATCGGATTATGGTCCCGGACCCAAGTAAGTAATAAAGTATGGGCTTTACAATGTTGGGCTTCATATAGTAAATATAAATAAGGGGCTAGGTTTAGGTAATTCATCATCCTAAAACCCTAATAAGAAATATGACCGCTTCCTTGAGTGTCTTGAAACCTTTTCTTTCTTCTCTAATTTGATTTTGCAGGTTTCTCAATTTCATAAACAGAATCGCTGGAGAACATGGAATCACTAAAGAATGCAAAGGAACAAAAGAGAATACTAGATGGATAGCAGCATGCAAACTCGTAAGTGTTCTTGGTTTTCTGTTTATTCTGTAGGTGAATCTAGAAAAAGGTTTAATTATTTTTCCGTGATTTGTTATATATTATTTGATGCGATTTCTAATAATATATAACATTACTTACCCGAAGATGAGCACCCTATCGTTACCGGGTTTGTTGCCAATGTGTATCCAGGAAACCACTGGGGGAAGAGGCTGATCTGGAAAATCTAGAGGTTGATTACGCTAATACGCCAACATCATCTATGAACGAGGATAAATACCCTAATATTTTACCACCGTATGAGGGCAAGGATGAGTACCCTAGAGAAGACTATGACCGAAAAAAGGTAACAAGAGTGACAATGAAAATGAAGAAGACTATAACTGAAGAAAAGGTAACATAATATATACTAAAGGAGGTAGTAGAAGAAGAAACACAGTCAGAGGTACTATCGGAGGGGGTAATACCTAAGGAGGTAGTACTGGAGGGGGTAGTACCTAAGGAGGACTTAGTAGAACCCGATGACATATTTAATCAGAAGGGGAATGAGCTTGATCCGGATAGTCAAGAGGTTGACCATGCAAATATGCTGCCATTGTCTCGGAGTGAGGATGAGTACCCTAATATGTCGATGCCGTTTGGGAGCAAGGATGACTACCCTAATACGTTGTCGTCGCCTAAGAGAGAGGATGACTAGCTTTGAGAAGACTATGGCCGAAGAAAAGGTAACATGAGCGACGATAAAAATGAATAATATTATGAACGAAGATGAGCATCCTATTGTCTAACCTGATCAACACTTTCCAAAGCACCACTACCCAGATTACATACCCGAAGATGAGCATCCTATTGTACTTGGGTTCGCTGCCAATGTGTGTCCGGGAAACCACTAAGGGGAAAAGCCTCTTCCGAAAAGTCAAGAGGTTGACTACACGAATATGCTGCCACCATTTAGGAGCGAGGAACCCGAACCATAACATACCCGATCAGCACTTCCCGAAGAACCACTACCCAGATTAGATACCCAAAAACGAGCACGCTATTATACAAGGGTTCGTTGCCGATGTCTATCCTGAAAACCACAGGGAGGAAGAGCATGATCCGTAAAGTCAAGAGGTAGACTATGCTTATACGCCGCCAGCTTCCGGGAGTGAGGATGACTATCCTAATACACTGCTCTCGTTTGGGAGCAAGGATGACTACTGTAATATGTTGTCGTTGCTTGGGAGCAAGGATGACTACCCTAGAGAAGACTATGACCAAACAAAAGGTAACAGAAGCGACGATGTAAACAAAGAAGATCATGAAAGAAGAAAAGGTAACATAATATTTCTCAAGAGGAAGTAGTAGAAGAAGAAACACACCTGAAGGTTGTACCAGAAGGGATAGTCCTAGAGGAGGTAGTACCGAATGACTATCCTAAACCTGATAACATAACCGATCACCACTTCCTAGAGCATTAATATCTTGATTACGTACCCGAAGATGTGAATCTTATCATACCCGGGTTCCTTGCCAATTTGTATCCATAAAACACCTAGAGGGAAGTGCCTGATCTGGAAAGTCAAGAGGTTTACTACACTAATGTGCCACCACCGTCTGGGAGCGAGGTGACTACCCTAATAAGCCGATGTTGTTTGGGAGCAAGGATGATTACCTTAGTACGCTGCCACCGTCTGGGAGCGAGGATCAGTACCCTCGAGAAGACTATGATCGAAGAAAAGGTAATGAGAGCAACGATAATAATGAAGAATACTATGAACGAAGAAAGGGTAACCGAATATTTACTAGAGGAGGTAGTAGAAGAAGAAACATAGTCGGAGGTAGTACCAGAAGGGCTAGTACTTGAGGAGGTAGTATCCAAGGAGGACTTACCTGAACCAGTAACATACCAATCAGCACTTCTCGGAGCACTACTACCCGTATTACATACCTGAAGACAAGCACCCTATCATACTCGGGTTTAGTGCCAATGAGGAAAGAGGTTTATCCAGAGAGTTAAGAGGTTTACTACGCTAATATGCCGCCACCGCCTGGGAGCGAGAATGACTCGCGTAATAAGTCGCTACCGTCCAGAAGCGAGAATGACTACAATAATACGTTGTCGCCGCATGGGAGCGAGGATGTTTACCCTTGAGAAGACTACGACCGAATAAAAATGTAATAGGAGCGACGATGAAAATGAAGAATATTATGACCGAAGAAAAGGTAATATAATATTTATTAGAGAGACAATAGAAGAAGAAACATAGTCGACAGTAGTACTGGAAGAGGTAGTACCAAATGAGGACTTACTCGAACCCGAGCACCCTATCATACCTGGGGTCACTACCAATGGGTATCCAGAAAACCAATAGAGGGACGAGCTTGATCCAGAAAGTTGAGAGGTTTACTACGCTAATATGCCGCCACCTTCTAGGAGCGAGAATGACTCGCGTAATAAGTCGCTACCATCCAGAAGCGAGGATGACTACACGAATACGTTGCCGTCGCATGGGAGCGAGGATGTTTACCTTTGAGAAGACTACGACCGAATAAAATGTAACAGTTGCGACAATGAAAATGAAAAATATTATGACCGAAGAAAACGTAACATAATATTTATTAGAGGAGACAGTACGAGTAGAAACACATTCGATGGTAGTACAAGAGGAGGTAGTGCCGGATGAGCACTTACCCGAACCCGATGACATACTCGATCTACACTTTCTAGAGCACCACTACATACATTCCATACCCAAAGACGACCACTTTATCGTACCTCGGTTTGCTGCAAATATGTATCGGGAAAACCACTGGGAGGAAGAGGCATGATCCAAAAATCAAGAGGTTGACTATGCCGCCACCGTCTGAGAACGAGCATGAGTAACCTAATACGATGCTACCCTCTTGGAGCGAAGATGACTATCCTAGAGAAGACTATGATCAAAGCAAAAGTTAGAGGGGCGACGATGCAAATGAGGAAGACTACGACTCAAGAAAAGGTAACATAATATTTACTAGAGGAAGTGGAATAAGAAACGTAGTTGGATGTAGTACCGGAGGAGAACATACCCAAATCAATGCCATACCCAATTCGCACTTCCCGGAGCAACACTAGCCGGATTATATACCAGAAAACGAGCACGCTATCGTACTCGGGTTCGCTGCTGATTTTTATCCAGAAAATCACTAGGGGGACGAGCCTAATCCGAAAAGTCAAGAGGTTGACTACACTAATACTGACACCATCAAAGAGTGAGGATGACTACCCTAATTGTTGAGGCCGCCGGGGATAAACGATAACTACTCTTGAGAAGACTATGACCAAAGAAAAGGTAATATGAGCGATCATAAAAATAAATAAGACTGTTGTGTGGAAGCGAGGATGACTACACTAATACGCTGCGCCACTTGGGAGAGAGGATGACTACTCTTGAGAAGACTATGAGCAAAGAAAAGGTAACATAATATTTACTATAGGTGGTTGTAGAAAAAGAAGCATAGTTGGAGGTAGTACGGGATGAGGTGGTACCAGAGGACAACTTTACCGAACCCGATGACATTCCCGATCAATACTTCTCGAAGTACCACTCTCTGGACTTCATACCTAGAGACGAGCAGCCTATCGTACCTGAGTATACTACCAATGTGTACCCGGAAAACCACTAGGGAAAAGAGCCTGATTTGAAAAGTCAAGAGGTTGACTACACTAATACACCGCCACTGTATGGGTGCGAGGATGACTACCCCAATATATTTCAACCGAATGGGAGATAGGGTCACCACCCTGGAAAAGACTATGGCCGAATAAAAGGTAATATGAGCGACTACAAAAAGGAAGAAGACTATGACCGAAAACAATGTAACATAATATTTACTAGTGGAGGTAGTAAAATACGAAACATAATCAGAGGCAGTATTGGAGGAGGACTTACCCTAACCAATGACATACATGTTCAGCACGTCCTGAAGCACCACTAACTGGATTACATAACCAAAAACAAGCACGCTATCGTATAGAGGTTCGTTGCTGATATCCATCCGGAATACCACTACAGGGAAGATCCTGATCCGCAAAGTCAAGAGGTTGGCTACCCTAATACGTTGTTGTCATCTCAAAGCAAGGAGGACTACTCTTCAGATGACTATGACCGAAAAAAGATAACAGGAGCGATGATGAAAATGAAGAATACTATGACCAAAGAAAATGTAACATAATATTTACTAGAGGTGGTAGTTGAAGAAGAAACACAGTTTGAAGTAGTATGAGGGGAGGACCCACACAAACCGATGACATACCCGATGAACCCTTTTAGAAGTACCACTACCCAGATTACATACCTGAAGACGAGCACCTTATCGTACCCGGTTTCGCTGTTAATGTGTATGCAGAAAATTACTTGTGGGAAGAGCCTGAACTGGAAAGCCAAGAGGTTGACTATGGTAATATATCGCCACCGTCGAGGAGCGAAGATGACTACCCTAATAAGTTGTCGACGCTTTGGAGCGACGATGACTACACTTGAGAAGATTATGAGCAAAGAAAAGGTAACACAAGTGACGATGAAAATGAAGAAGACTATGACCGAAGAAAAGGTAACAGGAGCGACGATCAAAAGGAAGAAGAGTTTGACCGAAGAAAAAGTACTATGATATTTAACAGAGGAGGTAGTAGAAGAAGAAACACAATCTGAGGTTGTACTGATGACATACCTGATCAGCAATTCCTGGAGCACCATTACCCGGATTAAATACCCAAAAATGAACACTTTATCGTACCTGGGTTTGCTGCCAATATGTATCCCGGAAACAACTGGGAGTAAGGAGCTTTATCCGGAAAGTGAGGAGGTTATCTACGCTAATACGCCACCACCATCTGGGAGCGATGATGACTACCCTAGTACGCTGCAGTCGTCTAGGAGAGAGAATGACTACCTTAATACACTACTGCCACGTAAGAGCTAGGATGACAACCTTAGAGAAGACTATAACCAAATAAAATGTATCAGGCAACAATGAAAATAAAGAAGACTATGACTAAAGAAAACATAACATAATATTTACTAGAGGAGGTTGAAGAAAAAGAAACACAATCGGAGTTAGTACCAGAGGAAATAGTACCAGAGGTTGACCTACACGAACCATATGACATACCTGATCATCACTTTTCGGAGTACCTCTATCCAGATTGCATACCCAAAGACATGTACCATATCGTACCCGGTTTCACTACCAACGTGTATCCGGAAAACCACTCAGAGGAAGAGCATTATCTTAAAAGTCAAGAGGTTGAGTACACTAATATGTCGCCACCGTTTGGGAGAGAGGATGACTACCTAAATACGTTGCTGTCGTTTGGAACCGAGGATAACTACCCTAATACGCTGCCGCTGCCTGAGAGGGAGAAGGACTACCCTTCAGAAGAGTATGACGAAATAAAAGATAACACGACGATGAAAATGAAGAAGACTATGACCAAATAAATTGTGATATAATATTTAATAGATTAGGTAATAGAAGAAGAAACACAGTCGAAAGTAGTACCGGAGGAGTACTTACCCCAACTAGTGACATACCCGGTCAAAATTTCCTAAAGCACCGCTACCCGGATTACATATGCGAAGACAAGCACCCTATCGTAACAGGGTTCGCTGCCAATATCTACTCCTAAAACCACTAGGCGGATGAGCCTAATCCGGAAAGGTAAGAGGTTGACTATGCTAATACGCCGCCAGTATTTGGGAGCGAGGATAACATCCTAATACGTCTCTGCCATATGGGAGCGAAGAAGACTGCGAGGTTGAGTACCCTAGAGAAACCTATCACCGAAGAAAAGGTAACAGGAGCAACGAAGCAAATGAGAAAGACTATAACAAAAAAAGGTAACATAACATTTATTAGAGGAGGTAGAAGAATAAGAAACACACTTAGAGTTAGTAACGAAGGAGATATTACTAGAGGATGACTTTCCCAAACCAATGACATACCCGATCAGCACTTTCTGGAGCACCACTACCCGGATTACATACCCAAAAACAACCACGCTATTGTATCGGGGTTCATTGCTAATGTCTATCTCGAAACCCACTAGGGGGAAGAGCCTTATCCGGAAAGTCAAAAGGTTGACTATGCTAATACGTCACCGCTGCCTGGGAGCGAGTATGACTACCCTTTAGAAGACTATGGCCAAAGAAAATTTAACAAGAACGACGATGAAAATGAAGATGGCTATGACCGAATAAAATGTAACATAATATTTACTAGAGGAGGTCGTAGATGAATAATCAAAGGTAGAGGTAATACCGAAGGAGGATTTACCCGAATCGATGACATATCCGATTAGCATTTCCCGAAACACCTCGACTCGGATTACATACTCGAAAATGAGCACCCTATCTTAACCAGGTTCACTGCTAATGTGTATCAAAAAAACCATTAGGCGGAAGAGCCTGATCCGGAAAGTCAAGAGGTTGACTATGCTAATACACCACCATTGTCTAGAAGCGAGGATGCCTATCGTACTACGTCGCTGCCATCTCAGAGCGAGGATGACTACCTTTATACGCTGGTGTCACTTGAGAGCGAGGATGGCTACCTTGGAGAAGACTATTGTCGAAAGAAATGTAACAGGAGCGACTGTAGTAGAATAAGAAACACAGTCGGAAATTGCAACACAAGAGGTTGTATTGGAGGAGGTGGACTTATCCGAAACGATGACATACCCGATCAGCACTTCTCCGAGCACCACTACCCGGATTACTTACTCGAAGATGAGCACCCTATCGTACCCGGGTTCATTGACAATATGTATATAGAAAAACACTAGAGAAAGAGCCTGATCTAAAAAGTCAAGATATTTACTACGCTAATACGCTACCACCATTTAGGAGCGAGGATGACTACCCTAATATGTTGATACCGTATGGGAGCAAGGATGAGTACCCTGGAGAAGACTATGACCAAAGAAAAGGTAATAGAAGCGAAAATGAATATGAAGAAGACTATAACTGAAGAAAAGGTAACATAATATTTACTAAAGGAGGTAATAGAAAAAGAAACGCAGTCAGAGGTAGTACTAGAGGGTGTAGTACCTGAGGAGGTTGTACCGGAAGAGGACTTACCCGAACCCATTGAGATACACGATCAACACTTTCCCAAGCACAACCACCAGGAATGCATACCCGAACACGAGCACTATATCTTACCTGGGTGGACTAGCAATTTGTATCCGAAAAACCCTTAGAAGGAAGAGCTTGATCCGTCAAGTCAAGAGGTATACTATGCTAATATGTCGCTACCGTGTAAGAACGAGGATAACCAACCTAATAAGTCGTTGGCTTCTAGGAGTGAGGATGACTACCCTAACACGCTGCCGCCACTGGGACCGAGGATGACTTCCCTTAAGAATACTATGACTAAAGAAAAGGTAACACGAGTGATGATGAAGAAAAAGTAACATAATATTTGTAGGGCGTAGTACTAAAGGGTTTAGGTTCGGAGGAGGACATACCCGAACCGATGACATACCCAATTAGCACTTCATGGAGAATCACTTCCCGGATTACGAACCCAAAAAGAAGCAAGTTATTGTATCGACGTTCGCTGCCAATGTCTATTCCAAAAACCACTAGGGGGAAGAGCCTCATCCGGAAAGTAAAGAGGTTGACTACGCAAATATGCCGCCACCGTCTGCGAGCGAGGATGAATACCCTCATAAACTATTGTTATTAGGGAGCGAGGATGATCACCATAATACATTTCCGCCGCCTGGAAGCGAGGATAACTACCCTTGAGGAAACACAGTAGGAGGTAGTACCATGGGGGTCAGTTACGGGTGGCGTAGTACCAGAGAAGGACTTACCCAGAGCCGATGACGGCAAGGATGAATACCCTTGAGAAACCTATGACCAAAGAAAAGGTAACAAGATTGACAATAAAAATGAAGAAGACTATAAGTGAAGAAAAGGTAACAAAATATTTACTAGAGGAGGTAGTAGACGAAGAAACACAATCAGAGGTAGTACTGGATAGGGTTGTACCGGAGGGGGTAGTACTCAAGGAGGACTTACTAGAACCCGATGACATATCTAAGCAGCACTTCCTGGAGCACTACCACCCAGATTGCATACCCGAAGACGAGCATCTTATCATACTTGGGTTTACTGTCAATAACCACGAGAGGAAAGAGCTTGATCTGGAAAGTCAACAGGTTGACCATGCAAATATGCTGCCACCGTCTTGGAGTGAGGATGAATACCCTAATACTCCGATGCCATATGGGAGCGAAGATGACTACCCTAATATGCTACCGCCCTCTGAGAGCGAGGATGATTAGCCTTGAGAAGACTATGGCCAAAAAAAAGGTAATGTGGGCGACAATGAAAATAAAGAATATTATGAACAAAGAAAAAGTTAGAGAATATTTACTAGAGGAGTTAGTAGAAGATGAAACACAGTTGGAGGTAGTACCAGAGGTGGTAGTTCCGGAGGGCGTAGTACCAAAGAAGGACTTACCAAGAGCCGATGACATACATGATCAGCACTTCTACGAGCACCACTACCCAGATTACATACCCGTAGATGAGCACCTATCATACCTAGGTTCGCTGCTAATGTGTATCCTAGAAACCAATAGGGGGAAGAGCCTGATCCAGAAAGTCAAGTGGTTCACTATACTAATATACCCAAAGACGAGCAACCTATCATACCCAGGTTCGCTGCCAATGTGTATCCGAGAAACCACTAGGGGGAAAACCTGTTGTGGAAAGACAAGAGGTTGACTACACTACTATCCCAACCGATGACATACCCCAAGATGAGCATCCTATCGGAGGGGTTTTGATGCGAATGTATATTCGGAAAACCACTGGGGGAAAACCACCGTCTAGGAGAAAGGATTACTACCATAATACGTTGCTACTATCTGGGAGCGAGGCTGACTACCCTAATACGCTGCCGTCACATGGGAACGAGGATAACTACCTTAGAGAAGACTATGACCAAAGAAAAGGTAACATGAGAGACGATTAAAATGAAGAAAACTATGACCAAAGTCAAGAGGTTGACTACGCTAATATGTCGCCACCATAACGGAGAGAGGATGAAAATGAAGCAGAGTGTGACCGAAGAAAGGTAACATAATATTTACTGGAAACCGTAGTAGAAGAAGAAACACAATCGGAGGTAGTGCGGAGGAGGACTTACACGAACCCGATGACATAACCGATCTGCACTTCTCGGAGCACCACTACCAGATTACATACCCGAAGAAGAGCACCCTATCGTACTTGGGTTTGCTGCAATTACGTATCCAAAAAACCACTATGAGGAAGAGCCCGATCCGGAAAAGTCAAGAGGTTGACTACCCTAATACGCCGCTGCCCGTCTAAGAGCAAGGATGACTACCCTAATATGCTACCACCTCTAGGAGCGAGAATAACTACCATAGAGAAGACTATGACCGAATAAAAATTAACATGAGCGATGATGAAAATAAAAAACACTATGACTGAAACAAAGATAACAAAATATTTATTAAAGGAGGTAGTAGAAGAAGAAACACAATCAGAGGTAGCACCAGAGGAGGTAGTATCAGAGGAGGACTTTCATGAACCCGATGACATACCTAAACCCGATGACATACCTGATCAACACATCCTTGAGCACCACTACCTGGATTAAATACCTGAAGTTGAGCCCTCTACCGTACCCGAGTCTGCGACCAATTTGTATATAGAAAACCTCTTGGGGGAAGAGCTTGATATGGAAAGCCAAGAGGTTGACAATGTTAATACGTCGCCACAGCCTAGATGCGAGGTTGACAATGTTAATACGTCGCCACAGCCTGGGGGAAATGATGAATACCCTAATATGCCGTTGACGTCTCGAAATGAGGATGACTATCCTAATAAATACCTTGATACGCCGCTGCCATCTAGGAGCAAGGATGACTACCCTAATACATCGTCACCGTCTACAAGCGAGGATCTACCCTGGAGAACACAATGACCGAAGATAAGGTAACATGAGTGAAGATGAAAATGAAGCAAAAACTATCAACGAAGAAAAGGTAACATAAAATATACTAGAAGAGGTAGTACTAGAGAAGGAAATATTTGAACCAAATGACATACCCGATCAGCACTTCCCGGATTAAATATCTGAAGACGAGCAACCTATCAAGCTCGGGTTCGCTGCCAATGTATATCCGGAAAGCCACTATGTGGAAGCGCCTGATCCGGAAAGTAAGGAGGTGGACTACGCGAATATACCGTCACCATCTAGGAGTGAGGATGGCTACCCTAATATGTAGCTTTCGTCTGTAAGCGAGAATGACTACCTTAATACGCTTTTTTCGCATAGGAGCGACGTCGCCACAGCCTGGATGCGAGGTTGACATATTAGCATAGCAACGTCTTGACATGCGAGGTTGCTCTAGGAATATGTCGCCACCGTGTGGGAGCAAAAATGACTAGCCTAATACGCTCTCGGCGCCTTCAAGCGAGGATGACTACCCTGAAGAAGACTATGATGGTTGAAAACGCAATAGGAGCGACCATAAAAATGAAGACGAGTTAAAATGTAAAAAAATATTTACTAGATGAGGTAGTGAAAGAAGAAACATAGTCTGAGGTAGTTTCGGGGGAGTTAGTATTGGAGGAGGACGTATTTGAAACGATGACATACCCGATCAACATCATAGCACCACTACACGGATTACTTACCCGAACATGAGCACCCTATCGTTACCGTGTTTGTTGCCAATGTGTATACAGGAAACCACTGGGGGAAGAGCCTGATCTGGAAATTCTAGAGGTTGATTACGCTAATACGCCAACATCATCTATGAACGAGGATGACTACCATAATATGTTACCACCGTATGACGGCAATAATGAATACCCTTGAGAAAACTATGACCGAAGAAAAGGTAACAAGAATGACAATGAAAATGAAGAAGACTATAAGTGAAGAAAAGGTAACAAAATATTTACTAAAGGAGGTAGTAGAAGAAGAAACACAGTCAGAGTTAGTAGTGGAGGGGGTAGTACCAGAGGGGTAGTACCGGAGGGGTAGTACCTAAGGAGGACTTACTGAAACCCGATGACATATCTAACCAGCACTTCCTGGAGCACTACCACTCAGATTACATACCTGAAGACGAGCATGTTATCATACTCGAGTTTACTGTCAATAACCACGAGAGGAAAGAGCTTGATCCGGAAAGTCAAGAGGTTGGCCTTGCAAATATTCTGCCACCGTCTTGGAGTGAGGATGAATACCCTAATACTCTGATCCCATCTGGGAGCAAGGATGACTACCCTAATATGATGTCGCCGCCTGAGAGCGAGGATGACTAGCCTTGAGAAGACTATGGCCGAAGAAAAGGTAACAGAAGCAACAATGAAAATAAAGAATATTATGAATGAAGAAAAGTTACATAATATTTACTAGAGGAGTTAGTAGAAGAGGAAACACAGTTGGAGGTAGTAGAAGAGGGGGTAGTTCCGGAAGAGGTAGTACGGGAAGAGGACTTACTTGAAGCCGATGAAACACCCGATCATCATTTCTCGAAGCACCATTACCCGGATTACATACCCGAAGACGAGCAACCTATCATACCCGGGTTTGCTACCAATATGTATCCGAGAAACCACTAGGGGGAAGAGCCTGATATAGAAAGTCAAGAGGTTGATGACACTAATATACCTAAAGATGAGTACCTTATTATAGTCGGTTTCAGTGGCAATGTGTATCCAAGTAACCACTAGGGGGAACAGCCCGTTCAAGAAAATCAAGAGATTGACTATACTAGTATGCCGCCATCCTCTAGGAGCGAGGATGACTACCATAATACGTTACCGCCACATGGGAGCGAGGATCACTACCTTGTAAAATACTTTGACCGAAGAAAAGATAACTTGGGCGAGGATGAAAATTAAGAAGACTATGATCGAATAAAAGGTAATATAATATTTCATAGAGGAGGTAGTAGAAGAAAAACACAATCGGAGGTAGGAGGAGGACGTATCCGGAAATGATGACGTACCCGATCAACACTTCCCGAAGCACCACTACCCAGATTACATGCCCAAAGATGAGCATCTTATCGTACCTGGGTTCGCTGACAATGTGTATCCGGAAAACCACTAGGGGGTAGAGCCTCTTCTGAAAAGTTAAGGGGATGACTACACGAATATGCGTAGTGGTTTTCCGGATCAGGCTCTTCCCCCTAGTGGTTTTCCAAATAGACATTGACCGCGAACATCGTTACTATAACTTGCTCGTTTTTGGGTTTGTAATTTGGGAACTGATGCTCAACAAAGTGATGATCGGGTATGTCATCGGTTCAGGCATGTCCTCCTCCAGACCTACCCCTTCTAGTACTACCTCAAACTGTGTTTCCCTTCTACTAACTCCTCTAGTAAATATTATGTTACTTTTCCTTCGGTCATAATCTACTTCTTCATCTTCGTTCATGTTACCTTTTCTTCAGTCATAGTCTTCTTAAAGGAAGTCATCATCGGTCCCAATGGTGGCAGCATGTTAGGGTAGTCATTTGCACTGCCATAAGCCAACGGCTTATTAAGTTAGTTATCCTCGCTCCTACACGGTGGCGGCATATTAGCGTAGTAAACCTCTTGACTTGACTAGATCAAGCTCTTCCTTCTACGGGTTTTTCAGATACACATTGGCAGTGCACCCGAGTATGATACGGTGCTCGTTTTCGGGTATGCAATCCTGGTGGTAGTGCTCAGGGAAGTGTTGATCGCTTATGTCAACGGGTTCGAGTAAGTGTTTTTCTAGATACATATTGTCAATGAACCCGGGTACAATAGGGTGCTCATCTCCGAGCAAGTAATTCGGGTAGTGGTGCTCCGAGAAATCCTATTCGGGTATGTCAATATTATGTTACCTTTTCTTCGGATAAGTCCTCCTCCAATACAACCTCTCGTGGTACAGTTTCCGACTGTGTTTCTTATTCTACTACCTCCTATAATCAATATTATGTTACTTTATCTTTGGTCACAGTCTTCTTCATTTTCATCATCGCTCCTGTTACATTTTCTTCGGCCATAGTCTTCTTCAGGGTAGTCATCCTCGCTCCCAGGCGACAGTAGCGTATAAAGGTAGTCATCCTCGCTCTGAGATGGCAGCGACATAGTAGGATAGGCATCCTCGCTTCTAAACGGTGGCGGTGTATTAGAATAGTCAACCTCTTGACTTTCCGGATCAGGCTCTTCCTCCTAATGGTTTTTTGGTTGCACATTGGCAGTGAAACTTGTTACGATAGGGTGCTTATTTCGAGTATGTAATCTGAGTCGAGGTGTTTCGGGAAATTTTGATCGGGTATGTCATCGATTCGGGTAAGTCCTCCTTCGGTGTTACCTCCAAGTGTGGTTATTCATCTACGACCTCCTCTAGTAAATATTATGTTACATTTTATTCGGTCATAGTCTTCTTCATTTTCATCGTCGCTCCTATTAAATTTTCTTGGTCATAGTCTTCTAATGGGTAGTGATACTCGCTCACAGGCAGCGACAACGTATTAGGGTAGTCATCTTCGCTTCCAGATCGCAGTGGCATATTAGGGTAGTCATCCTTGCTTCCATACGGTGGCCACGTATTAGCATAGTCAACCTCTTTACTTTCTGGATCAAGCTCTTCCCCTAGTGGTTTTCCGGATAGACATTCGCAGTGAAACCCGCTACAATAGCGTTGTTGTTTTTGGGTATGTAATCTGGGTAGTGGTGCTCCGGAAAGTGTTGATCGGGTATGTATCGGTTTGTGTAAGTCCTCCTCAAGTAATACATCATTCGGTACTAATTCTAAGTGTGTTTCTTATTCTACTACCTCGTCTAGTAAATGTTATGTTACTTTTTTTTTGTTATAGTCTTGCTCATTTGCATCGTCGTTCCTGTTACCTTTTCCTCGGTGATAGTCTTCTCTAGGGTAGTCAACCTCGGTCCTGGAGGATCGCATCGTATTAGAGTAGTTATCCTCGCTCGTATACGGCAACGACGTATTAGGATAGTCATCCTTGCTCCTAGACGGTGGCGGCGTATCAGCATAGTCAACCTCTTGCCTTTTCGGATTAGGCTCATCCCCTAGTGGTTTTACGAATAGATATTGGCAACGAACCCGGGTACGATAGGGTGCTTGTCTTCTGATATGTGATCCAGGTAGCAATGCTCTAGGAAATGTTGATCGGGTATTTCATTGGTTCGGGTAACTATTCTTCTGGTACTGCCTCCGACTGTGTTTCTTCTTCTATTACCTCATATATTAAATATTATATCACATTTTCGTTGGTCATAGTCTTTTTCATTTTCATCGTCGATCATGTTACCTTTTCTTTGGTCATACTCTTCTGGAGGGTAGTCATTCTCGCTTTGAGGCAGCGGTAGCGTATTAGGGTAGTTATCCTCGGTCCCAAACAACAGCAATGTAGTAGGGTGGTCATCCTCACTCCCAGATCGTGGCGGCATATTAGTGTAGTCAACCTCTTAACTTTTCGGATCATGGTCTTCCTCCTAGTGGTTTTCCGGATACACATTAGTAGTGAAACCGAGTACGATAGGGTACTTTGCTTTGGATATGCAATATGGATAGTGGTACTCCTGGAAGTTTTGATCAGGTATCTCATCGGGTTCGTGTAGGTCATCCTCCGGTACTATTTCCTCCGGTACTACCTCCGATTGTGTTTATTTTTCTTCTACATCCTCTAGTAAATATTATGTTATGTTTTCTTTAGTCATAGTCTTCTTCATTTTCATCGTTGCTCCAATTACATTTTATTCGGTCATAGTCTTCTCGAAGGTTATCATCCTCGCTCCTAGGCGGCAGTAGCATATTTAGGTAGTCATTCTCGCTCCTAGACGACACTGGCGTACTAGGGTAGTCATCATCGCGCCTAGATGGTGTTGGCGTATTAGCGTACTTAACCTCTTGACTTTCCGGATGAGGCTCTTACTCCCACTAGTTTTCCGGATACATATTGGCAGCAAACCCATGTACGATAGGGTGCTCATTTTCGGGTATGTAATCCAGGTACTAGTGCTCTGGGAAGTGCTGATCATGTATGTCATTGGTCTTACCTCCAATTTTGTTTCTTCTTCTACTACCTCCTCTAGTAAATATCATAGTACTTTTTCTTCGGTCAAAGTCTTCTTCCTTTTCATCGTCGCTCATATTACCTTTTCTTCAGTCATAGTCTTCTTCATTTTTATCGTCTCACGTGTTACCTTTTCTTTGCTCATAGTCTTCTCAAGAGTAGTCATCATCTCTCCCAAGTGGCGCAACATATTATTGTAGTCATCCTCGCTCCCAGACGACAGTCTTCTTCATTTTCATCGTTCCTCCTATTACCTTTTCTTCGGTCATTGTATTCTTCATTTTCATCCTCCCTCCTAGGTGGCGACAACATATTAGGGTAGTAATCCTAGCTCATAGACGGTGGTAGCGTATCAGCGTAGTCAACCTTTTCACTATCCAGATCAATCTCTTTCCCCCGTGGTTTTCGAGGATACATATTGGCAACAAAATCGGGTACGATAGGGTGCTCGTTTTCGGGTATGTAATCTCCGGGTAGTGGTGCTCCGAGAAGTGTTGATCGAGTATCTCATCGGGTTGTGGTAAGTCCACCTCTGGTACTACATCCGACTGTGTTTCTTCTTCTACTACCTCTTTCAATAAATATTTTATTACCTTTATTTTGATCATAATCTTCATTTTCATGGTCACTCCTGTTACCAGGTCATAGTCTTCTCTAGGGTAGTCATCCTTGGTCCCAAGCGCCGACATCGTATTAGGATAGTCATCCTCGCACCCAGACCATAGTGGCGTATTAGGGTAGTCATCCTCGCTCCTCGATGGTGTCGATGTATTAGCATAGTCAACCTCTTGACTTTCCAGATCAGGCTCTTCCCACCAGTAATTTTCTGGATACACATTGGCAGCAAACCCGGTACGATAAGGTGATCGTCTTCAGGTATGTAAAAATTTGGGTAGTGGTACTCCTAGAAGGGCTGATCGGGTATGCCATCAGTTCTGGTCGTTCCTCTCTCGGTACTACTTTCGACTATATTTTTTCTTCAACTACCAACTTTAGTAAATATTATGTTACATTTTCTTCGGTCATAGTATTCTTCATTTTCATCATCGCTTCTGTTATCTTTTCTTGCGGTCATAGTCGTCTGAAGAGTAGTCCTCCTCGCTCCAAGACGGCAATAACGTATTATGGTAGTCAACCTCTTAACTTTACGGATCAGGCTCTTCCATGTAGTGGTTTTACGGATAGACATCGACAGCGAACCTCTATACGCGTGCTTGTTTTTTGGTATGTAATCCGGGTAATGGTGCTCCAGAACATGTTGAACAGGTATGTCATTGGTTTGGGTAAGTCCTCCTCCAGTACTGCCTCGATTATGTTTCTTAGTTTACTACCTCCACTAGTAAATATTATGTTACATTTTTTCTGTCATAGTCTTCTTCCTTTATGTAGTCGCTCCTACTACCTTTTATTCGGCCATAGTCTTTTCCAGGGTAGTCATCCTAGCTCCCATTCGGTCGACACATATTAGGGTAGTCATCCTCGCTCCCAGACGGTGGCAGTGTATTAGTGTATTCAACCTCTTGACTTTCCAAACCAGGCTCTATTGCCTAGTGGTTTTCCGGATACACATTGGTACCAAACCTAGGTACGATAGGTTGCTCGTCTTTGGGTATGAAGTTCAGATAGTGGTACTCCGAGAAGTATTAATCGGGTATGTCATCGGGTTCGGGTAGGTCATCCTCTAATACTACCTCATCCCGTACTACTTTCAATTATGCTTATTTTTCTACAACCGCCTATAGTATATATGATGTTACCTTTTATGCGGTCATAGTCCTATTCATTTTCATCGTCGCTCGTGTTACCGTTTATTCGCTCATAGGCTTCTCAAGAGTAGTCATTCTCTCTCCCAAGCGGCACAGCGTATTAGTGTAGTCATCCTCACTTCTAGACGATAGTCTTTTTCATTTTTATCATCGCTTCCGTTACCTTTTATTCAGCCATAGTCTTCTCTAGGATAGTCATCCTAGCCTTCATTCGGTGGCAACATATTAGGGTAGTCATCTGCGCTCCCAGACGGTGGCGGTGTATTAGCGTAGTCAACCTCTTGATTTTCCAAATCAGGCTCTTCCCTCTAGTGGTTTTCCGGATACATATTGGTAGCGAACCAGGTACGATGGGGTGATCGTCTTTGGGTATGTAGTTCGGATAGTGGTACTTCGAGAAGTACTGATCAGGTATGTCATCGGGTTCGGGTTGGTCCTCCTCCCGTACTACCTCCAACTATGTTCCTTCTTCTACTACCACCTCTAGTAAATATTATGTTACCTTTTCTTCGGTTATAGTGTTCTTCATTTTCATCGTTACTCGTGTTACCTTTTATTCGCTCAAACTTTTCTCAAGAATAGTCATCCTCTCTCCTAAGCGGCGCAGCGTATTAGTGTAGGCATCCTCGCTTCCAGACGGCAGTCTTCTTCATTTTCATCATCGCTCCTATTACCTTTTCTTTGGTCATAGTCTTCTCAAGAGTAGTCATTGTCTATCACATGCGGCCTCAACGTATTAGGGTAGTAATCCTCGCTCTCTGACGGTGGCAGTGTATTAGCATACTCAACCTCTTGGCTTTCCGGATCACGCTTTTCCCCCTAGTGGTTTTTCGGATAGACATTGGCAGCAAACGCCGGTACGATACCGTGCTCGTTTTTGGGTTTGTAATCCGGGCAGTGGTGCTCCCAAAAGTGCTAATCGGGTATGCCATCAGTTCGGGTATGTCTTATTCCAGTACTACCTCCACTAGTACTACCTTTGACTATGTTTCTTCTTCTACTACCTCTCCTAGTAAATATTTTGTAACCTTCTCTTCAGTCATACTCCTTTTCATTTTCATCCTCGCTCATGTTACCTTTTCTTCAGTCGTAGTCTTCTCAAGGGTAGTCATCATCGCTCCCAAGAGACAACAACATATTAGGGTTGTCGTCCTCTCTCACATTGGCAGCAAACCCGGGTATGATAGGGTGCTCATATTCGGGTATGTAATCCGGGTACTGGTGCTCCGGGAAGTGTTGATCGGGTATGTCATCGGTTCCACCTCCGACTATGTTTCTTATTTTACTACCTCGTCACCTTTTCTTCGGTCATAGTCTTCTTCATTTTCATCGTCGCTCTTGTTACATTTTCTTCGGTCATAGTCTTCTTCATTTTCATCATCGCTCATGTTACCTTTTTTCTTCGGTCATAGTCTACTACAAGGTAGTCATCCTCGCTCTCAATCGGCGACAGCATATTGGGGTAGTCATCTTCGCTCCTAGACGACAATGGCGTATTAGGGTAGGCATATTAGCGTAGTCCACCTCTTGACTTTCCGAATCACGCACTTCCCCTTAGTGGTTTTCAGGATAGACATTGGTAGCGAACCCAGGTATGATAGGGTGCTCGTCTCTGGGTGTGTAGTATCGATAGTGGTACTATCGGAAGTGCCAATCCGGTATGTCAACGAGTTTGGGTAGGTCCTCCTTTGGTAATACCTTTAACTGTGTTTCTTCTTCTACTACCTCCTCTAGTAAATATTATGTTACGTTTTCTTCAGTCATAGTCTTCCTCATTTGCATCGACGCTCATGTTACCTTTTCTTCGGTCATATTCTTCTCTAGGTTAGTTATCCTCGCTCCCAGAAGACGACATCGTATTATAGTAGTCATACTCGCTCTGAGACGACAACAACATATTAGGATAGTCGTCTTCACTACCAGACGGTGACGGCATATTGGAGTAGTCAGCCCATTGACTTTCTAGATCATGCACTTTCTTTAGTGGTTTTCTTGATACACATTGGCAGCGAACCTGGATACAATAGGGTGCTCGTCTCTAGGTATGTAATTCGGTTTGGGCTAGTTCTCCTACGGTACTACCTCAGACTGTGTTTCTTTTTCTATTACCTCATATTGGTAAATATTTTGTTACCTTTTCTTCTGTCATAATTGTTTTCATTTTCATCGTCGCTCATGTTACCTTTTCTAAGGTAATAGTCTTCTCTAGGGTAGTTACCATTGCTCCCAGCGGGCGGAAGCGTAATAGGGTAGTCATCCTTGCTCCCAGACGGCAGCGACGTATTAGGGTAGTCATCTTCGCTGGTAGACGGTGGTGGCATATTAGTGTAACAAACCTAGTGGTTGTCTGGATGCACATTGGCAGCGAACCCGGGTATGATATGGTGCTTGTCTTTAGGTATGTAATATGGGTCGTGGTACTTCTGGAACTATTCGGTTAAGTCCTCATCTGATACTACCTCCTCCGGTACCACCCCATCCGGTACTACCTAATCTAGTACTATCTCCGACAGTGTTAATTCTTCTACTACCTCCTATAGTAAATATTATGTTACATTTTCTTCAGTTATACTCTTTTTCATTTTCATCATCGTTCTGGCTACCTTTTCTTCATGCATAGTCTTCTCCAGGTTAGTCATCCCTACTCCAAGGCGACGGCAGCGTATTAGCGTAGTTCTCCTAGCTCCCAAATGGCAGTGGCGTATTGCGGTGCTTGTCTTTAGATATGTAATCCACATAGTGGTTCTCCGGGAAGTGTTGATCATATATGTCATCGGGTTCGAGTAAGTCCTATTCCGGTACTACTACCGACTGTGTTTCTTCTTCTACTACCTCTACTAAATATTATGTTACCTTTTCTTCCGTCATAGTCTTCTTCATTTGCATTGTCATTCATGTTACCTTTTCTACGAATATAGTCTTCTCTAAGGTAGTCATCCTTGCTCTTAGGCGATACCGTATTCGGGTCTTCGCTCCTAGACGATGACGGAGTATTAGCATAATCAACCTTTTGACCTTATGGATGAGGCTCTTCCTCCTAACGACAACAAACCTGGTTACGATAGGATGATCATCTTCGAGTATGTAATCCGGGTAGTGATTCTCCAGGAATTGTTGATGGGGTATATCATCAGTTCGGGTAAGTCCTCCTCTGGTCCTACCTCTTCTGATACAAACTCCTCCGGAATTACATCAGAATGTGTTTCTTCATCCACTACCTCCTCGAGCAAAAATTATATTACCTTTTCCTTGGTCATAGTCTTTTTTTTATTTTCATCGTCGTTCCCGTTACCTTTGCTTTTGTCATGGTCTTGTGTAGGGTAGTCATCCTGGCTACCGGGCGGCGACCGTGTATTAGGGAAGTCATACTCGCTCTGTGACAGCATCAGCTAATTAGGCTAGTCATCCTCGCACCCAAGTGGTGACGACAAATTAGCGTAGTCAACCTTCTTACTTTCCGGATCAAGCTCTTACTCCTAGTGGTTTTCCATATACACATTTGCAGCGAACCCGAGTTTGATAGGTTTCTCGTCTTTGGGTATGTAATCCTCGTAATGGTACTCATGGAAGTGATGATCGAGTATGTCATCGAGTTCGGGTAAGTCCTCATCAGATACTACCTCTGGCTGCATTTCTTCTTCTACTACCTCCTCTAGTATATTCTCTTCTTTTTTCTTCGTTCATAGTCTTCTTCATTTTCATCATCGCACATCATACCTTTTCTTCGGTCATAGTCTTCTATAGGGTAGTCATCAACGTTCCAGACGTTAGAAGTGTATAAGGTTAGTCACCCGTTGACATACCGGATCGGCACTTCAAATATACATCATGTAAATATTTAAGGTAGTATCTTCGACTATGTTTCTTCTTCCACTACCTTATCTAGTAAATATTACGTAACATTTTCTTTTTTCATAGTTTTCTTCATTTTCATCGTCACTCCTATTACCTTTTCTTTGGTCGTCGTCTTCTGCAGGGTATCCATCCTCGCTTTCATGCGGCGGCAACGTATTAGGGTTGTCATCATCACTCCCAGACGGCAGTGGCGTATTAGATTAGTCAACCTCTTGACTCTGTAGATCAGGCTCTTCCCCCTAGTGGTTTTCCAGATATACATTGGTAGCCAACCCGGGTACGATAGGTTGCTCGTCTTTGGGTATGTAATCAGGACAGTGGCTCTCTGAGAAGTGCTAATCGAGTCTGTTATCAGGTTCGGGAAGGTCCTCCTCCTGTAGTACCTCCTCTGATACTACCTCCGACTGTATTTCTTCTTCTACTACCTCCTCAAGTAAATATTATGTTACAATTTCTTCATTCACAGTCTTCCTCATTTGCACCGTCGCTCTTATTACCTTTTCTTCGGTCATAGTCTTATCTAGGGTAGTCATCCTCGTTCTCCAGCGGCCGCAACGTATTAGGGTAGTCATCCTCTCTCCAAGATGATAGTGGCGTATTAGGGTAGTCACACTCGCTCCCTGACTGTGGCTACATATTAGCATAGTCAACCTCTTGACTTTCTGGATCAAGCTCTTCCTCCTAGTGGTTTTCCGGATACACATTGGTAGCCAACCCGGTTAAGATAAGGTTCTTATATTTGGGTATGTAATCCGGATGGTGGTACTCCAAGAAGTGCTGATCGGGTAGGTCATCTGGTTCGGGTACGATAGAGTGCGTGCTTTTGGGTATGGAATCTAGGTAATGGTGCTCCTGAAAGTGCTGATCGGGTAAGTTCTCCTGAAGTACTACCTCCGACTGTGTTTCATCTTCTACTACCTCCTCTAGTAAATATTATGTTACGTTTTCTTCAGTCATAGTCTTCCTTATTAGCATCGTCGCCCCTGTTACCTTTTCTTCAATCAAAGTCTTCTCTAGGGTAGTCATCCTCGCACCCAGGGGAGGGCATCATATTAGAGTAGTCATCCTCACTCCTATACGCTAGCGGCGTATTAGAATAGTCATCCTCGCTCCCAAACAGTGATGGAGTATTAGAATAGTCAACCAAGACTTTCCATACCTTATATATTCCCTAGTGGTTGTCCGGGTACGATATTATGCTCGTCTTTGGATATGTAATCCGGGTAGTGGTAGTCTGGGAAGTGTTGATCGGGTATGTCATAGGTTCCTGTAAATCTTCCTCTGGCACTACCTTTGACTGGTTTTCTTCTTCTACTATCTTATACAATAAATATTATGTTACATTTTCTTCCGCCATAGTCCTTGTTACATTTTCCTCGATCATAGTCTTCTACAAGGTAGTCATCCGCTCTCAAGTGGCGGCAGCATATTAGAGTAATTATCCTCGCTCCCAGACTGCAACGGCGTGTTAAGGTAGTCATACTCGGTCCCAGATGGTGGCAGTATATTAGTATAGTCAACCCCTTGATTTTCCAGATCAGGCTCTTCCCCCTAGGTATTTTTCGTATACACATTGGTAGCGAACCCGAGTACGATAGGGTGCTCGTCTTTCGGTATACAATCTGGATAGTGGTACTCGATGAAGTGTTGATCATGTATGTTATCGGGTTCGGGTGGGTCCTTCTTATCGGTACTACCTCTGACTGTGTTTTTTCTTCTACTACCTCCTCTTGTAATTCAGTTCGGCTTAGTTCTCCTCTAGTACTACCTCCAATTGTGTTTCTTCTACTACTACCTCCTTTAGTAAATATTATGTTACCTTTTCTTTGGTCATAGTTTTCTTCATTTTCATTATCGCTCCTGTGACCTTTTCTTCAGTCATGTTCGTCTGAAGGGTATTCATTCTCGCTCTTAAGCGGCGGCAGCGTATTAGGCTAGTGATCATCGCTCCTAATCGGTACCGACGTATTACGGTAGTCATCCTTGCTCCAAGATAGTGTCTGTATATTAGTGTAGTCAACATCTTGACTTTTTGGATCATGCTCTTCCTTCTAGTGGATTTCCGGATACACATTGGTAGCAAACCCATGTACGATATGGTGCTCGTCTTCGGCTATGTAATCCAGGTAGTAGTGCTCCAGGAAGTTTAGATCGGGTATGTTATCGGGTTCAGGTAAGTCCTCCTCAGGTCCTACCTCCTCCGGTACTACCACCGAATGCGTTTCTTCTTATACTCCCTCCAATAGTAAATATTATGTTCCATTTTCTTCGGTCATAGTCTTCTTTATTTCCATCACCACTCCTGTTATAATTTATTTGTTCATAGTCTTCTCAAGGGTAGTCATCCTCGCTCGCAGGCACCGGTAGTTTATTAGGGTAGTAATCTTTGCTCCTAGATTCCAGCGACGTATTAAGGTAGTCATCCTCGCTCCCAGACGATGTCGGCGTATTAGCATACTCAACCTCTTGGCTTTCTTGATTAAATTCTTCCCCTGGTGGTTTTTTGGATAGATATTGGCAGCGAACCCCGGTACGATAGAGTGCTTGTTTTTGGGTATGTAATTCGGGAAGTGGTGCTCCGGGAAGTGATAAAGGAGTATGTCATCGGTTCGGGTAAATCCTCCTCACGTACTACCTCCTCCGGTTCTACCTCTGAGTGTGTTTCTTCTTCTACTACCTCGTCTAGTAAATATTATGTTACCTTTTTTTGTTATAGTCTTCTTCATTTTCATCGTCACTCCTGTTACATTTTCTTCGTTCAAAGTCTTCTCCAAGGTAGTCACCCTCGCTTCTAAATGACGACATTGTACTAGGGTAATCATCCTTACTCCCAAGCGACAACAACGTATTAGGATAGTCATCCTCGCTCTCATACGGCAGCGACGTGTTAAGGTAGTCATCCTCGCTGCCAGACGGTGGTGGTGTATTTGCATAGTCAACCTCTTGACTTTCCAGATCAGGCCCGTTCTCCCAGTGGTTTTCTGTATACACATTGGCAGCAAACCTGAGTATGATAAATTACCCGTCTTCGAATATGTAATATGGTTAGTGGTGCTCCAAGAAGTGCAGATTGGGTATGGCATCGGGTTCGGGTAAGTCCTCCTCTGGTACTACCACCGACTGTATTTTGTTAAAAGCGACGACTTCTTTTGGTGTTTGTATCGACAGAGAGTTGAAATAAGAAAGAGACAAACAACTGTAATTATATAATAATACAGTGTGTGCTATAAAAACAGGTCTTGGTGAGACAAAGGCATGGGGGAAAATGGGTTGCCAAAATCAGATTGACTCAGAACAGGATTAAGATGTGGCTAGAGAGAGAAGAGAACGATTTATTATTATTTTGTTTCATAATTAGTCAAACAAGCTACTCTAAATGAGTGAAGGAGATGCAAATTTGGTTTTGGTATTTTTTTAAATAGAGTATCGCAAATTCAGAGGAAAACCTTTGTGATATTAAATTTATAATAAATAAAAGAAATATTAAATTCAGAGGATAAAAACGGAATTAAAAGTCGAGGGACTATTTGTGAGACAAAAAACCATTTAACTATAGTGAAACGTGGCAAAACCAAGGAGAAGACCACGCGCGATGACTAAATTTATAGATTTTCAATAGTTAAGGGACTACATGATTTTTTAGTCGAGGGAATAAATGATAGAAAACGTGATAGTCGAAGGACAAGACAACGATTTAAGCAAGTTTTGTAATTTTTTAACTATGTCAAAAAATAGGAATTCTGGAGATAACCTTTGCAAGTCCGTAACTTTGGCTTCAGATGTCGGAATTGGTGAGTCTAATTACTTGAATCACTAAATCGCTTTAGTAAATGAGAAGATGAAAGTTTTTAGAGAGAGAAAATTGATTCTAGAGAGAGAAAATTAGAGTACTCAAATGTTCTAACTCAAAAATCTAACCCCTTTATTAGATCAACTTTGACCCTTATATAGAGGCGCAAGGAATTAGAATACAACGGAAAATGGTTACACAAAAGGACTTATTGCATGTTAGTCCCTGACTAAAATATATAGTCATAAATTTCTCCTCTAACTTTACAACATGTTATATAAAGTTTTATTATTTACATTTTAGTCCTCAAACTTACAATATGTCTTTTTCTTGAGCTATCAGTATTACTAGTCATCGAATTGCCCCAAAAATGTCCAATGACTCAAAATACTAACACAAACTTCGAACATGCCCCTTCTGTATTGGCTCTTCACTGCCATTAGGATCAACCTATCTAGATCCCTATATAAGGCAGCATCAAATTCATCAACCTTTGAATCCAAAATCATCAAATTCTCAGCTTCCGCGCTTCGATTAGCTGGCTGTGAAGTTGATGGTAAAGGATTTTTCGATGCATTGCTATGTGCCTTCACATAAGTCACTAGCTTTCTATTTTTAATCAACGTTTGGACTTTCTTTTTCAGAGTAATGCAGTCAGCAGTGTTATGACCAATGTCATTATGGTACCTGCAAAATTTGTTATTTTGCTCCTCCCTAGGCTTGTTAATTGGAGCGGGCTTTCGGAAATTTACATATCCCTTAGTTTTATAAAAAATAACAGCTACACTTTCAGTCAAATTCGCATAATATTTAGGCCTTATCCATTGATTCGGCCTCGACCTATTGAAATAATAAGACGAAGCTTGATTTGAATACCCCCAGTTCGAGGTGGTAGGTTGTTGTTTCTCGTATGCGCCTGTTGAGAATTTTAAGGTTGCCCTGTGTTATGTTGATTATGTGGTGCTTGCCCTGAATTCTTTGGAATGTTAACTGCTAACCCTCGAACCCTAGTTGACTCTTCAACTTTAATCTGGTCTTCAACCTGAGCCAGCAAAGCTCTAGTACTGTTAAAGCTCTTCTTTTGGTTGTTTCATTAGCCAGATCACCTGGCAACAGTCTTTAACTGAAAGCAGCCATCGCCACCGACACTTCACAATTATCCAAACTTGCTTTTGTCAAAACAAAGCGCTTCGTGTAATCCTTCGACTTGTCTCCAACTGCTTGCTTGCATTGGATAATTGTGTCCCTATTTTCTCTCATCTCCTTACTCCTAACAAACTGTCGTCGTCCTCGAAATTCATCATGTAATTTTTTATTGTTCAATGTGATCGTCTGGATCCTGCATCCCATTGAACTTTTCAATTTTTTAGATGACAAAACGCTTCAGAAGCGTAATAGATTTAATTTCACTTGTCAATGGAGAATTCCTCAAATCAACACCTTAAACATACTGGTCATCTGTTCCCATTACCGCGTATAGATTCCGATCATCCCCATACTGGTCATCTGTTCCCATTACCCTGTGCCTTTTAAAAACTGATCTAGATCTCTCAACCTCCTCGTCACTAGATGTGACATACTTTTGTTTATCTTTCTTTTCTTTTTGAGAAGAGTGGCGTTCTTTTGGAGCTTTGAAGTGCGCCTTCTCCTGATTTGACGATTAGTGCAAGATCGAACAGATTGACTTCCAACTTCATTTTGTTCATTCATTTATTTCACCTCGGATTTCAGCCTTGCTGAGTGAATCTCATGTTCTTTCTGATAGTATTTCTCATTCAAAGCGTTTATCTTATCCAAGAGTCGGTTCATTCGTAATTTTATCTTAGATTGAGTCTGGTGGTTCGGAGTAGACCTCTCTTGTCTATCATATGTCCTCTGTAGAAAAAAAAAACTTCGCGTTTCGACAGCTGATCAAACCAATGGGGGTCATTTTCAAGATTCATCGTAAAGATTTAAAATTGTTTTTCAAGATCGGCTAAAGTTCAAACAAACAAAATAGGAACCAATTGTTAATCGGTCCCCAGTGAAGTTGCAAATTTGGTGAGTCTCGTTACTTGAATCGCTAAAACGCTTTAGTAAATAACAAGAGTAAAGTTTTTAGAGAGAGAAATTGATTCCAAAGAGAGAAAATCAGAGTATTCAAATGTTCTAACTCAAACATCCAACCCCTTTATTAGATCAGCCTTGGCCCTTATATAGAGGCGCAATGACTTAGAATACAACTAAAAGCAGTTACATAAAAGGACTTATTACATGTTAGTCCCTAACTAAAATACATAGTCCTAAATTCGTCCTCTTACTTTACAGCCTGTTATATAAGGTTTTATTATCTACATTTTATTCCTCAAAGTTCCACTTCCTTATCAGGTGTCATATGATTTTTCTAGTTCTACATTATTTTTCAATATGTACGTGATGGTAAAGTTTTGGTATTTATTAACTAATGTCGAAAAATTGGAATTTTGGAGATGATCCGGTACTCACGATTTTCTTTGTTACCATCACCTTTCCAAATCAGTAACTTTGGCTTTGGATATCGGTATAATCTGATTTTTTTTACTTCCACGATAATTTAAGATATCTTTGTGATGGTAAAGTTTATGTATTTTTAACTAATATCGACACGATAGGACTTTTGCAAGTCCGTAACTTTAGCTTCAGATGTCGAAATAATCTGATTTCTTTAATTCCATATTAATTTTGGATATCTACATGATGGTAAAGTTTCAGTATATTTTCCTATATTATCGACAAATATGAATTCTGGAGATTAACCCATACTCACGATTTGTTTTTGTTACCATTTCCTTTCCAAGTTCGTCACTTTGGCTTCAGATGTCGGAATAATATGATTTTTTTAATTCCATATTAATTTTGGATATCTACACAATGGTAAAGTTTTGTTATTTTTCAACTAACGTCGCAAATTTGGAATTATAGAGATGGCCCGGTACTCACGGTTTTTGTTGTTACCATCACTTTGCAAGTCCATAACTTTGGCTTCCGATGTCGGTATAATCTGATTTTTTTTAACTCCACATTAATTTTGGATATCTACGTGATGGTAAAGTTTTGATATTTTTTAACTTATGCCGAAAAATGGGACTTTTGGACATGAACACATACTAAGGATTATTTATTGTTACCATCACCTTTGCAAGTCCGTAACTTTGGCTTCAGATGTCGGAATAATATGATTTTTTTATTCTACATTATTTTTTTATATCTACACAATGGTAAAGTTTCGGTATTTTTGAATTAATGTCCAAAAATTGGAATTCTGGAGTTGACCTGGTACTCACGATTTTTTTTGTTACCATTACCTTTGCAAATCTTTAACTTTGGCTTAGGATGTCGGAATAACCAGATTTTTTTTTAAATTCCAAATTAATTTTTGATATCTATTTGATTGTAAATTTTCAATATTTTTTAACTAATGTCGAAAAATTGGAATTCTTAAGATGAACCCGTACTTACGATTTTTTTTGTTACCATCACCTTTGCAAGTCCGTAACTTTGGCTTTGGATGTTGGTATAATCTGATTTTTTTTAATTCCATAATAATTTAAGATATCTTTGTGATGGTAAAGTTTCAGTATTTTTTAATTAAGGTAAAAAAATGGAATTTTGGATATGACCTGGTACTCACGATTTTTGTTGTTAACATCACCTTTAGAAGTCCATAACATTAGCTTCTTATGTCGGTATAATTTGATTTTTGTTTAATTCCACATTAATTTTGGATATATACGTAATGGCAAAGTTTTGATATTTTTTAACTTATGTCGAAAAATGGGACTTTTGGAGATGAACCCATAATAAGAATTTTTTATTGTTAGCATCACTTTTGCAATTACATAACTTTGGCTTTGCATGTCGTAATAATCTTATTTTTTTAAGTCCACGCAAATTTTTGATATCTACATGATGGTAAAGCTTCGGTATTTTTTAACTAATGTTAATGTCGAAAATTCGGAATTCTAGAGATGAATAGGTATTCACGATTTATTTTTGTTACCATCACCATTGCAAGTCTGTAACTTTGGCTTCGGTTGTCGGAATCATATGATTTTTTTAATTCAATATTGTTTTTTATATCTAGTTGATGGTAAAGTTTTTGTATATTTTACCTAATGTCAAAAAATTGGAATTCTGGAGATGACCCGATACTCATAGTTTTTTGTTGTTACCATCACCTTTGCAAGTCCGTAACTTTGGCTTCCGATGTAGGTATAATCTGATTTTTTTAACTGCACATTAATTTGGATATCTACGTGATGGTAAAGTTTTGATATTTTTTAACTAATGCCGGAAAATATGGCTTTTTCAGATGAACATGTACTAAGGATTATTTATTGTTACGATCACCTTTGCAAGTCCGTAACTTTAGCTTCGGATGTCGGAATAATATGATTTTTTTATTCCATATTATTTTTTGATATCTACACGATGGTAAAGTTTTGGTATTTTTGAATTAATGTAAAAAAATTGGAATTTTGGAGATGACCTGGTACTCACGATTTTTGTTGTTACCATCACCTTTACAAGTCCGTATCATTGGCTTCTGATGTCGGTATAATTTGATTTTTTTTAATTCGACATTAATTTTGGATATCTACGTGATGGTAGAGTTCTGATATTTTGTATACTAATGTAAAAAAATGGGACTTTTGGAGATGAACCAGTACTCACGATTTGTTTTGGTTACAATAACATTTGCAAGTCCGTAACTTTGGCTTCGTATGTTGGAATCATATGATTTTTTTAGTTCTACATTATTTTTCAATATGTACGTGATGGTAAAGTTTTGATATTTTTTAACTAATGTCAAAAAATTGAAATTTTGGAGATGATCTTGTACTCACGATTTTCTTTGTTACCATCACGTTTGCAAGTCCGTAACTTTGGCTTCGGATGATGGAGTAATGTGATTTTTTGAAATTCCAAATTAATTTAAGATATTTTTGTGATGGTAAAGTTTCGGTTTTTTTTAACTAATGCCTAAAAATAGGATTTTTAGAGATGAAGACATACTAACGATTTTTTATTGTTACCGTCACCTTTGCATGTCAATATCTTTGGATTCACATGTCTGAATAATCTGATTTTTTAATCCCACATTTATTTTGGATATTTACGTGCTGGTAAAGTTTTGGTATTTTTTAACTATGTCAAAAAATAGGAATTATGTAGATGAACCACTACTCACGATTTGTTTTGGTTACAATAACATTTGGAAGTCCGTAACTTTGGTTTTGTATGTGGGAATCATATGATTGTTTTTAGTTCTTCATTATTTTTTAATATCTACGTGATGGTAAAGTTTTTATATTTTTTAACTAATGTCAAAAAATAGAAATTTTGGAGATGACCCTGTACTCACGATTTTCTTTGTTACCTTCGCGTTTGCAAGTCCGTAACTTTGGCCTCGGATGACGGAATAATCTTATTTTTTTAATTCCAAATTAATTTAAGATATCTTTGTGATGGTAAAGTTTCGGTTTTTTTAACTAATGTCTAAAAAATAGGATTTTTGGAGATGAAGACATACTAACGATTTTTTATTTTGTTACCATCACCTTTGCAAGTCCAACTTCGGCTTCGGTTGTCGAAATAATCTGATTTTTTCAATTCCACATTAATTTTGGATATATACATGCTAGTAAAGTTTCGGTATTTTTTAACTAATGTCGAAAAATGAGAATTCTGGTAATGACACGACACCGGGATTTTTGTTGTTACCATTACCTTTGTAAGTTCGTAACTTTGGCTTCAAATTTTGGTATAATCTGATTTTTTTTTTAATTCCACATTAATGTTGGATATCTACGTGATGGTAAAGTTTTGATATTTTTTAACTAATTTTGAAAATAGGACTTTTAGAGATGAACAACTACTAATGGTTTTTTATTTATACCATCGCCTTTGCAAGTACTTAACTTTGACTTCAGATGTTGGAATAATTTTATTTTTTTAATTCGACATTTTTTATATTTTTTAACTAATGTCGAAAAATAGGAATTCTGGAGATGAACCGGTACTCACAATTTTTTTTTGTTACCATCACCTTTTCAAGTCCGTAACTTTGGCTTCAGATGTAGGTATAATCCGATTTTTTTTTAATTTAACATTAATTTTTGATATCTTCCTGATGGTGAAGTTTCGATATTTTTTAACTAATGTCGAAAAATGGGACTTTTAGAGATGAACACCTACAAACGATTTTTTACTGTTACCATCACTTTTGCAAGTCCGTTACTTCTGCTTCAGATGTCGGAATAATCTGATTTTTGTAATTCCATATTCATTTTGGATATCAATGTGATGGTAAAGTTTCGGTATTGTTTAACTAATGTCGAAAAATGGGAATTCTGGAGATTTAGATACTCACGATTTGTTTTTGTTACCATCACCTTCGCGAGTCCGTAACTTTCACTTCGGATGTCGGCATAACCAAATTTATTTTAGTTAAAAATTAATTTGGGATATCTATATGACGGTAAATTTTTGGTATTTTTAACTAATATCAAAAAATAGGGCTTTTGAAGATGAACACGTACTAACGATTTGTTATTGTTACCATTATCTTTGCAAGTCCATAATTTTGACCAAGTACCAACAATTTTTGTTGTTGTTATTACGTTTTGCAAGTCCATAAATTTGGCTTCGAATGTCAATATAATATGATTTTTTTTAATTTCACATCGATTTTTTATATCTACATGCTGGTAAAGTTTCGGTATTTTTTAACTGATGTCGAAAAATAAGAATTCTGGAGATAAGTTGGTAGTCACGATTGTTTTGTGTTACCATCACCTTTATAGGTCCACAACTTTGGCTTCAGTTGTTGGAATAATTTTTTTTAATTCTATAATGTTTTTTATATCTACACGATGTTAAAGTTTCGGTATTTTTTAACTAATGTCAAAAAATTGGAATTCTGGAGATGACGCGCTACTCACGATTTTTATTGTTACCCTCACCTTTGCAAGTCCGTAACTTTGGTTTCGGATGTCGGAATAACCAAAAAAAATTAAGTTCCAAATTAATTTTGGATATATGTGGGATGGTAAAGTTTTAGTATTTTTTAACTAATATCAAAAAATAGGACTTTTGGAGATGAACCCCTATTGATGATTTTTTTTTGTTACCATGACCTTTGCACGTCCGTAATTTGGCTTTTGATCTCGGAATAATCTGATTTTTCTAATTCCATATTAATTTTTAATATCTACGTGATAGCAAAGTTTCAGTATTTTTAACTAATGTCGGAAAATAAGAATTATAGAGAACTCATACTCACGATTTGTTTTTAAAAAATATCTTACTATTCAGACATCTGAAGCAAAGTTACAGACTTCCAAAGGTGATGGTAACAAAAACAAATCGTGAGTAACAACTCATCTCCAGAATTCTTATTTTTCGACATTAGGTAAAAAATACCGAAAATTTGCCACCACATAGATATCCAAAATTAATTTGGAATATAAAAAAAAAATCGTTTATTCTGACATCTGAAGCCAAAGTTACACACTTGCAAAGGTGATGGTAACAAAGACAAATCTTGAGTATTATCTCATCTCCACAATTCTTATTTTTCGACATTAGTTAAAAAATACTGTAACTTTACCATCATGTAGATATCAAATATTAATGTGGAATTAAAAAAGGTTATATTGACATCTAAAGACAAAGTTATGCACTTGCAAATATGATAATAATAACAAAATTTGTGAGTACTAGGCCATCTCCAGAATTTCAATTTTTTGAAATTAGTGAAAAATACCGAAACGTTTTTGTCACGTAGATATCGAAAGATAACGTAGAATTAAAAAAAGGTCATATTATTCCAACATCCGAAGACAAACTTACGGACTTGCAAAGTTGATGTTAACAAAAACAAATCGTGAGTAGTTCATCTCCATAATTCTTATTTTTCAACATTAGTTAAAAAATACCGAAACTATACCATCACAAAGATATATTAAATTAATGTGGAATTTAAAAAAAATCAGATCATACCGGCATCTGAAGCCATAGTTACGGGCTAGCAAAGGTGATGTTAACAATAAAACATCATGAGTAGCGGGTCATCTCCAGAATTCCAACTTTTTGACATTGGTTAAAAAAGACCAAAACTTTAACATCACGTAGATATCCAAAATTAATGTGGAATTAAAAAAACTATATTATTCCGACATCCGAAACCAAATTGACGGACAAAAATAAATCGTGATTAGCGGGCCATCTCCAGAATTTTAATTTTTCGACATTAGTTAAAAAATACTAAAACTTTACCATCCCATAGATATAAAACAAATATTGTAAAATTAAAAAAAAACATATAATTCCGACATCTGAAGCCAAAGTTACGGAATTGAAAAGGTGGTGATAACAAAAACCAATCGTGAGTACCAACTCATCTCCATAATTCTTATTTTTCAACATTAGTTAAGACAGACCGAAACTTTACCATAACGTAAATATATATAATTAATGTGGAATTTTAAAAAGTCATATTATATTGACATCCACAACCAAAGTTATGGACTTGCAAACGTGATTGTAATAACATAAATTGTGAGTACTATGTCATCTCCAACATTAGTAAAAATACCAAAACTTTTCCATCACGTAGATATAAAAAAATAATGTACAATTAAAAAACAAATCATATGATTCCGACATCTGAAACCAAAGTTACGGACTTGCAAAGGTGATGGTAACAAAAACATATCGTGAGCACCGGCTTATCTCAAGAATTTCTATTTTTCGACATTAGTTAAAAAATATCGAAAATTTACAATCATATAGATATCCAAAATTAATTTGGGATTTAAAAAAATCTGTCACAGATTCTTTCAACATCCATCCTCATATGTGGCCAATGGAAGTGATCCAGCATTACCTTGAGAGTTTTAGCTATTCCAACATGTCCCATTAAGCCTCCTCCATGGGCCTCTCTAACAAGTAAATCTCTCATGGAACAATTAGGCACACATAAACGTTTATTAAAGAATAAGAATCCTTCATGCATATAGATCCGCCCTGAAGCAAACTTTTAACATGCTTGATACATCTTTCCAAAATCGGAATCATTTTCATATAAACTCTTAAGATGATCAAATCCTAAAATCTTAGCTTCAAGAGTAGTGATTAAGCCATACCTTCTGGACAATGCATCAGCAACAATATTGTACTTACCTTGAAACTCAAATGTATGGCGATTAGTGAATCCATCATGGATAACCTTTCAATCAGATTGCCATGGCCTTCCTAACAGTATGTGACTAGCCTCCATTGGTAGAACATCACATAAAACTTCATCTTCGTACTTACCAATGGCTATGGGAACTTCTACTTGGTGGCTAACTTTCATTTCTCCATTGTCGTTAAGCCATTGAAGCTAGTAAGGTGTTGGATGCTTTTTCGTATTTAAACCAAGCTTCTTTACCATAAATTCACTTGCCACATTGGTACAACTGGCTCCATCGATAATAAGGCTACAAACTTTCCCTTGAACAAGACACCTAGTGTGAAACAGATTCTCCCTTTGCTCTTCTTCTTCTTCTTTTCTTTGAACGCTTAAAGACCTTCTGGCTACCAATAAATCTCCTTTAGCAGGTCGCTCTAAGTGTTCTTCGGAAGAATCAGAGACAATTTCTTCTTCCTCTGAAATTATTTCTCCATTATCTAGAATTGTCATAATCTTCTTATTATAACACTCATTAGCATAATGTCCCATCCTTTTGCACTTGAAACACTTAACATCACGAGTTCTGATTGCAACCTCTTTAGGTTTTCCCTTGTTATCAATAGACAATGGTGTTCCAAATTTTTGGTTCACCTCTACATAGCTTCCTTTCTGATAATTGGTCTTCTCATCTTTTGAATAACTTGGCTTAATTGTTACTGCCCCTGAACCGTAACTTGATCTTGAGGAGTTCTTTCTTTTAACTTGTTGTTCAAATAGCAAAGCTTTGTGTAGCATCTCTTCTAGTTCAACATAATATTGAGTTTCCAATCTGTCTTGAATTTCTCTATTTAAACCCCCAAGAAACCTTGACATTGTTGCCTCTATATCTTCTGAAATATCAGCTCGCAACATTAAGGTCTCCATTTCTTGATAATACTCTTCAACAGATCGGCTTCCTTGTGTTAATCTCCTCAGCTTTAGATGCAGCTCATGGTGGTAATGACTAGGCACAAACCTCTTCCACATAATGGCTTTCATTTCTGCCCATGATTCTATAGGATGTTCCCCATTACGCCTTCTTGAGGTAACTAGTTGATCCCACCAACTAAGAGCATAATCATAAAATTCAGTAGCAGCAATTCTTACTCGATTGGTCTCCGTGTAGTGTTGAACGTTGAAAACGAGTTCAATCTTCTTTTCCCATTCCAAATAGGCATCTGGATCGTTTAATCTATGGAATAGTGGAATCTTAATCTTGAGACCTCCAAGATTGTCACGCATACGTTTGTTGCCCTCTCTTGTACGTCTATGCTGCCTTCTATGGCTGTTTCGAGACGAATTGCTCATGCGTTCATAATATTCATCAGCGGCTTCATTTCTGAATTGTTCAGGTAGTTTATGGTTTCTTCTTGGACTGGTTTGTCGTGAACGGTTCCGCTCGTGGTCAGTGTTTGATTGAAGCTCTCCGCGAAAGGCGTCTATCTTGGTGTCTATCAACTTTGTCATAGCTTCAATTAGAAGCTTGTTGTTATTGAAATTACTGTTTTCTGCATCATTTGAATTAGACATCCTCTTCTACAAAACAAAACAAAAATAAATCACCAGCAACAAGTCCTTGGAAAGTTCTTCAATTTATTTAAAACCATAAAACGTATCCAAATCTGTTTTTCTAAGAATAATAAGAGATAAGTTTCACAACAGCACCTAAAACAATTTTCTACGATTTTAAATCTCAAACAACTATAACTAGGGTGAAAAAGATCAGAATTTCGTGATTCAAAATGAAATCATCACACTAACACTCAAATCTTCACAAACAAACTGATAATATAAAATAGATGAAGAAAAATTAATGAGAAAGAAAATACCCAACTTTCAGAATGTTGCTCTGATACCACTTGATAAACTCCTCCTAGAATCGGCACTCTGAAATGGGATAGGGATAACTTTGCAACCAGGAACCCAAAAGGATTCAAGGATCAAAGGATGTGGATCGATAGGTCACACAAAGGTTGTGGAAAGGCCTTTGATATTCCAACTGATCTTCCTTTGGATATGACGCACCAAATGAAGAACAGGTTTTCCTGTGGATATTACACACCAACAAGAGAAGAGTAAAACTTAAGAAGTTTTTTTCAGAATCAAAGATAGTCTGACCATTAGAATTCTGAGTACATAGTTTTTATATGAGAAAGAACTAGCCTTGAACACAATTAAGGATGTTCTTGGAATCCCAAGTTACGGACTTGTAAATGTGATGGTAACTAAAACAAATGGTAAGTACTCATCTCCAGAATATTATTTTTCGACATTAATTAAAAAATACATAAACTTTATCATTACGTAGATATCAGAAAATTATGTGGAATTAAAAAAAACAATTGTATGATTCCGACATCTAAAGCCAAACTTACGAACTTGCAAAGGTGATTGATGGTAACAAAAACTAATAGTGAGTATCAGTTCATCTCCAGAAATCCTATTTTTCGACATTCGCTAAAAACAATTGAAACTTTCCCACTACGTACATATCCAAAATTGATGTGGAATTTAAAAAAATCAGATTATTCCAACACGCGAAGCCAAAGTTACACACTTGCAAAGGTGATGGTAATAATAAACAATTGTTTAAACATCTGCATAAATCGTATTATTCGACAATAGTTAAAAAATACTGTAACTTTTACTAATCACTTAGATATAAAAAATTAATGTGGGATAAAAAAAAGATTATTTTGGCATCTGAAGCCAAAGTTATGGACTTGCAAAGGGGATGGTAACAACAAAAATCGTAAGTACCTGTTAAAAATAACGTTATCTCCAGATTTTGTATTTTTAGAAATTAGTTAAAAATACCTAAACTTTACCATCACGCATATATCGAAATATAATGTAGAATTAAAAATATAATCATATGATTCCGACATCCGAAACCAAAGTTACAGACTTGCAAAGGTGATGGTAACAAAAACAAATCGTGAGTACCGGTTCATCTCAAGAATTTCTATTTTTCGACATTATCCAAAATTAATTTGGGATTTTAAAAAAATCTGGTTATTCTTAAATCTGAAGCCAAAGTTACGGACTTGCAAAGGTGATGGTAACAAAAAAAATCGTAAGTACCAACTCATCTCCAAAATTCTTATTTTTTTACATTAGTTAAAAAAATACATAAGCTTTACTATCACGTAGATATCAAAAAATAATGTGGAATTAAGAAAACAATCGTATGATTCGGCATCTAAAGCCAAACTTACGGACTTGCAAAGGTGATGGTAACAAAAACAAATCGTAAGTATCAGTTCTTCTCCAGAATTCTTATTTTCGACATTAGTTAAAAAACACCTCAACTTTACCATTACGCACATATCCAAATTTAATGCGAAATTTAAAAAAATCAAATTATTTCGACATGTGAAGCCAAAGTTACGGACTTGCAAAGGCGATGGAAACAATAAACAATTGTTTAAACATCTCCAAAAGTCCTATTATTCGACATTAGTTAAAAAATATAGTAACTTTATTAATCACGTAGATATCAAAAAGTAATGTGGAATTAAAAACACAGATTATATTGGCATCTGAAGACAAAGTTATGGACCTGCAAAGGTGATGGTAACAACAAAAATCGTGAGTACGGGTTAAACATAACATCATCTCCAAAATTTCAATTTTTAGATATTAGTTAAAAATACAGAAACTTTTCCATCACGTAGATATCGAAATATAATGTAGAATTAAAAAAACAATCATATGATTCCGACATCTGAAGCCAAACTTACGGACATCCAAATGTGATGGTAACATGAACAAATCGTGAGTATCATTTCATCTCTAGAATTCCTATTTTTGACATTAGTTAATAAATACCAAAACTTTACAATCACGTAGATATTGAAAAATAATTTAGAACTAAACAATCATATGATTCTGACATTTGACGCCAAAGTCATGAACTTGCAAAGGTTATTGTAACCAAAACAAACCGTGAATACCGAATCATCTCCAGAATTCCAATTTTTCGACATAGTTAAAAAATACTGAAACTTTACCGTCACGCAAAAATATCCAAAGTTAGTATTGATTTAAAAAAATAAGATTTTTTAGAACTCTGAAGCCAAAGTTAGGGACTTGCAAAGGTGATGGTAACAAAAATAATCGTGAGTACCGGGTCATTTCCAGAATTCTAGTTTTTCTACGTGAGTTAAAAAATATTGAAACTTTACCCTCGCGTAGGTATTGAAAAATAATGTAGAACTAGAAGAATCATATGATTCTGATATCTGAAGCCAAAGTTACGGACTTGCAAAGGTTATTGTAACAAAAAAAATCGTGAGTTCTGGTTCATCTCCAATATTCCTATATTTTTACATAATTTAAAAATTATGAAACTTTACCATCACGTAAATATCTAGATTTAATGTGGAATTAAAAAAATGAGATTTTTCCGACATTTGAAGCCAAAGTTACGGACTTGCAAAAGTGATGGGAACAACAAAAATCGTGAGTACTAGGTCATCTCCAGAATTCGATTTTTTTTACATTAGTTAAAAAATATGAAACTTTACCATCACGCAGATATCATAAAATAATATAAAACTAAAAAATTCATATGATTCCGACATCTGAAGCCAAAGTTACAGACTTGCAAAGGTGATGGTAAACAAATCGTGAGTACCAGGTTATCTCCATAATTCCATTTTTTCAAGATTAGAAAAAAATATCAAAACATTTCAATCACATAGATATCGAAAAATAATGTAAAATTAAAAAAAAATTATTCCGACATCCGAAGCCAAAGTTACGGACTTGCGAATGTGATGGTAACAAAAACAAATCGTGAGTACTGGTTAATCTCCAAAATTCCTATTTTTTTACATTATTAAAAAATACCAAAACTTTACCATGATATACATATCCAAAATCAAAGTGGAACTAAAAAAATCAGATTATTCCGATATCTGAAGCCAAACTTATGGACTTGCAAAAAGGATTGTAATAAACAAAATCGTGAGTACCGGGTCATGTCTAGAATTCTTATTTTTTGACATGTTAAAAAATACTAAAACTTTACCATCACCTTGATATCAAAATTTTATGTAGAATTAAAAAAATAAGATTATATGGACTTGCAAAGGTGATGGTAATAATAAAAAATCGTTAGTAGTTGATCATTTTCAAAAGTTCTATTTTTCGACATTAGTTAAAAAATATCGAAACTTTACCATCACGTACATATAAAAAAATAATGTTAAATTAAAAAATAATATTATACCGGCATCTACGGACTTGCAAAGGTGATGGTAAGAACAAAATCGTGAGTACTAGTTCATCTCCAGAGTTCCAATTTTTCGATATTAGTTAAAAAATACCGAAACTTTACCATCATGTAGATATCGAAAAATAATGTAAAATTAAAAACCATCATATGATTCCGACATTTGAAGCCAAAGTTACGGATTTGCAAAGGTGACAGTAACAAAAACAAATCGTGAGTATCGGTTCATCTCTAGAATTCCTATTTTTCAACATTAGTTGAAAAATACCAAAACTTTACCATCATATAAATATCGAATAATAATGTGGAATTAAAAAATCATATTATTGCGACATTTGAAGTCAAAGTTACGGGCTTGCAAATATGATGGCGACCAAAACAATCATGAGTACCAGTTCATCTCTAGAATTCCTATTTTTCGAAATTTGTTAAAAATATTGAATTTTTAACATCATGTAGGTATCAAAAAATAATGTGATATTAAAAACAAATCATATGATTCCGACATCCGAAGCCAAAGTTAGGGGCTTGCAAAGGTTATTGTGATAAAAACAAATCGTCATCTTCAAAATTCCTATTTTCCGACATTAGTTAAAAAATACTGAAACTTTACCATCACGTAGATATCAAAAAAATAATATCGAAAGTAAAAAAAGTTATATTACTCCGACATCTGAAGCCTAAAGTTACGGACTTGCAAAGGTGATGGTAACAATTAAAAAATGGTTAGTATGAGTTCATCTCCAAACTCCTATTTGTTCGACATAAGTTAAAAATATCAAAACCTTCACGTAGATATCCAAAATTAATGTGGAATTAAAAAAATCAGATTATTCCGACATCCAAAGCCAAAGTTACAGACTTGCAATAGTGATGGTAACAAAAAAATTGTGAATACCAGGTCATCTCCAGAATTCTATTTTTTCGACATTTGCTAAAAAATACCAAAACTGTACCATTATATAGATATCAAAAAATAATATGGAATTATAAAAATCATATAATTCATATAATTCCGACATCTGAAGCCAAACTTATCGACTTGCAAAAGTGATGGTAACAAAAATCGTGAGTACCGGTTCGTTTCGATAATTACTATTTTTACACTAGTTAAAAAAAACCTGAACCTTTACCATCACATAGATATTGATTAATAATTTTTATTTTAAAAAAAACAGATTCTTTTGACATCTGAAGCCAAAGTTACGGACGTGCGAAGGTGATGGTAACATAAAAAATCGTAAGTCCTGGTTCACCTCCAGAATTTCTATTTTTCGACATTAGTTAAAAAATATCGAAAGTTTACCATCACAAAGATATCTTAGATTAATGTGAAATTAAAAAAATCAGATTATTTCGCCATCTGAAGCCAAAGTGACGGACTTGAAAACGTGATGGTAACAAAGAAAATCGTGATTACTAAGTCATGTCTAGAATTCCAATTTTTTTACATTAGTTAAAAAATAATGAAACTTCCATCACGTTGATATTGAAAAATAAAGTAGAAATAAAAAATCACATGATTCCGACATTCGAAGCCAAAGTTACAGATTTGCAGAGGTTATTGCAACCAAAACAAATCATGAGTACTGGTTCATCTATAGAATTCCTATTTTTCGATATTAGTTAAAAATATCGAAACTTTACCATCACGTAGATATCCAAAATTAATGTGGAATTAAAAAAAATCAGATTATTCCGACATCTGAAGCCAAAGTGACGGTAACGTTTACCATCTATTTTTGATATTCACACGATGGTAAAGTTTCAGTATTTTTTAACTAATGTCGAAAAATTGTAATTCTGGAGATGACCCGGTAGTCACGATTTTTATTGTTATCATCACCTTTGCAAGTCCGTAACTTTGGATTCGGATTTCGGAATAACCATATTTTTTTTAATTCCAAAATTATTTTGGATATATGTGTGATGATAAATTTGGGTATTTTTTAACTAATGTCGAGAATATGAATTCTTGAGATGAATTGGTACTCACGATCTGTTTTGTTACCATCACCATTGCAAGTTGGTAACTTTGGCTTCGGATACCAATATAATTTGTTTTTTCAATTCCACATTAACTTTTGATATCTATGTGATTAGTAAAGTTACAATATTTTTTAACTACTGAAAAAATAGGACTTTTGCAGATGAACTGCTACTAACAATTTTTTATTGTTATCATGACCTTTACAAGTCCGTAACTTTTGCTTTGGATGTCGGAATAATCTGATTTTTTTAATTCTAGTTTAATTTTGGATATCTATGTGATGGTAAAGTTTTGGTATTTTTTAATTAATGTAAAAAATATGAATTTTGGAGATGAACCCACTCACGATTTGTTACCATCACCATTGTAAGTCTGTAACTTTGGCTTCAGATGTCGGAATCATATGATTGTCTTTAATTCTATGATATTTTTCGATATCTAGGTGTTGGTTAAGTTTCAGTATTTTTAACTAATGTCGAAAAATAGAACTTTTGGAGATGAACACCTACTTACGTTTTTTTTATTGTTACCATCACCTTTGGAAGTTTGTAACTTTTGCTTTAGATGTTGGAATAATCTGATTTTTTAATTCCACATTAATTTTTGATATCTACGTGATGGTAAGGTTTCGGTATTTTTTAAAGAATGTCCAAAAATAGGAATTCTAGAGATGAACCGATACTCACGATTTCTTTTTGATACAATCACCTTTGCAAGTCTGAATGTTTAGCTTCGGATGCCTTAATCATATGATTTTTTTTTTATTTTGCATTATTTTTGGATATCTACGTGATGGAAAAGTTTCGGTATTTTTAACTAGTGTTGAAAAATTGGAATTCTGGGGGTGACCCAATACTCACAATTGTGTTGTTACTATTACGTTTGCAACTCCATAACTTTGGCTTTGGTTGTCAATAAATTATAATTATCTTTTAATTCAGCATTAATTTTGATATCTATGTGATTGTAAAGTTTGGGTATTTTTTAATTAATATAAAAAAATAGGAATTCTGGAGATGAACCGATACTCACTATTTATATTTGTTACCATCACTTCTGCAAGTCCGTAACTTTTTCTTCCGATGTCGGAATCATATAGTTTTTTATTCTACATTATTTTTCGATATCCAAGTGATGAATTTATTTTGGTATTTTTAACTAATGTTGAAAATTAGAATTTTGGAGATGACCCAATACCAACAATTTTGGTTGTTACTCTCACGTTTGTAAGTCCATAACTTTGGTTTCGGATGTCAATAATAATCTCATTTTTTCAATTCTACATCAATTTTTTATAACTACATGATGGCAAAGTTTCGATATTTTTTAACTAATGTCGAAAAATAAGAATTCAGAGGATGAGCTAGTAGTCACGATTTGTTTTTGTTCCATCACCTTTGGAAGTAATTAAGCGTTGGTTTTGGATTGCAGAATAATCTGATTGTTTTAATTCGACATTATTTTTAGATATCTACATAATGGTAAAGTTTCGGTAATATTTAATTAATGTCGAAAAATAGAAATATTGGACATGAACCGATACTCATGATTTGTTTTGGTTACAATAATCTTTGCAAGTCCATAACTTTCGCTTCCGATGTCGGAATCATATGATTTTTTAGTTCTAGATTATTTTTCAATGTGTATGTGATGGTAAAGTTTCAGTATTTTTTAAGTAATATAGCAAAATTGGAGTTCAGGAGATAACTTGGTACTCACAATTTTCTTTGTTACCATCATCTTTGCAAGCCCGTAACTTTGTCTTCGGATGTCGGTATAATCTAATTTAAGATATCTTTGTGATGGTAAAGTTTCAGTATTTTTTAACTAATGTAAAAAAAATAGGACTTTTAGATACGAATACCTACTATAGATTTTTTTATTGTTACCATCACATTTGCAAGTCCATAACTTTGGCTTCAGATGTCAGAATAATCTTATTTTTTTTTTAATTTCGCATTAATTTTGGATATCTACGTGATAGTAAAGTTTCGGCATTTTTTAACTAATGTCGAAAAATTGAAATTCTAGAGATGACCCGGTACTCACGATTTTTATTGTTACCATCACGTTTGCAAGTCCGTAACTTTGGCTTCAGATGTCTGAATAACCTGATTTTGTTTTAATTCCAAATTAATGTTGATATATACTTGATGGTAAATTTTCAGTATTTTTCTAACTATTGTCGAAAAGTAGGAATTCTTGAGATGAACCGGTACTTAAGATTTGCTTTTGTTACCATAACCTTTGCAAGTCCGTAACTTTGGCTTCAGATGTCATGATAATATGATTTTTTTTGAATTCTACATTATTATTTTTATATCTATAGGTTGGTAAAGTTTCAGTATTTTTTAACTAATGTAAAAAAATTTGGAATTCTGGAGATTCTGATGTAGGAATAACCAGATTTTTTTAATTCCAAATTAATTTTGGACATCTATGTGATAGTAATTTTTTGGTATATTTTTAACTAATGTCGAAAAACAGGGATTCTTGAGATGAACCGGTAATCATGATTTTTTTATTACCATCGCCATTGCAAATCCCTAACTTTGGCTTCGGATGTCGGAAACATATGATATTTTTTTAATTCTACAATATTTTTTGATATCTACGTAATACAATTATAATATGTTTTTTAAGTCCACATTAATTTTTAATGTCTACGTGATTTGTAAAGTTACAATGTTTTTTAAATTCTGTCGAGAAATAGTACTTTTACAGATGAACACCTACTGGCAATTTTTTATTGTCACCATCACCTTTGCAAGACTGTAACTTTGACTTTGTATCAAAATAATCTTATTTTTCTTAATTCCACATTAAATTTGGATATCTACATGATGGTAAAGTTAGTTATTTTTTAACTAATATCAAAAATAGTAATTTTCAAGATTAACAAATACTCACTATTTGTTTTTGCTACCATCGACAGTAGTTAAAAAAATATAGTAACTTTACTAATCACGTAGATATGAAAAATTAATGTGGAATTAAAAAAAAGATTATATTGGCATCTGAAGCCAAAGTTATGGACTTGCAAATGTGATGGTAACAACAAAAATCGTGAGTACCGGTTAAAAATAACAAGATCTCCAAGATTTTCTATTTTTAGACATTAGTTAAAAATACTGAAACTTTTCCATCACGTAGATATCAAAATATAATGTAGAATTAAAAAAAACAATCATATGATTCCGACATCCTAATCCAAAGTTACAGAATTGCAAAGGTGATGGTAATAAAAATAAATTGCGAGTTCATCTCAAAGATTCCTATTTTTCGACATTAGTTAAAAAATACCAAAAATTTACAATCACAAAGATATCCAAAATTAATTTGGGATTTAAAAAAATCTGGTTATTCCGACATCTAAAGTAAAGTTACGAAGTTCCAAAGGTGATGGTACAAATCGTGAGTACTAACTCATCCAGAATTCTTATTTTTCGGCATTAGTTAAAAAATACCGAAAATTTACCATCACATAGATATCCAAAATTAATCAGGAATTTAAGAAAATCTAGGTATTCCGACATCCTAAGCCAAAGTAACGGACTTGCAAAGGTGATGGTAACAATAAATTGTGAGTACCGGGTCATCTCTAAAATTTCAGTTTTTCGACATTAGTTAAAAAATACTAAAACTTTACTATCGCATTGATATCAAAAAATAATGTAGAATTAAAAAGAATCAATTTATTCCGACATGCAAAGCCAAAGTTACGGACTTGCCTAGGTGATGGTAACAAAAACAAATCATGAGTATTTCTTCTCCAGAATTCCTATTTTCCGATATTAGCTAAAAAAAATACCGAAACTTTACAATTACGTAGATATGATAAATTAATGTGGAATTAAAAAAAATCATATTATATTGATATCTGAAGCCAAAGCTATAGACTTGCAAATGTGATAGTAATAAAAAATATCGTGAGTACTAGGTCATCTCCAACATTTCATTTTCTTGAAAATAGTTAAAGATACCGAAACTTTTCGACATCTAAAGCAAAAGTTACGGACTTGCGAAGGTGATGGTGAGAAAAATAAATCGTGAGTACCGGTTCATCTCAAGAATTCCTATTTTTCGACATTAGATAAAACATACCGAAAATTTACCAACACAGAGATATTAAAAATGAATTTGGAATTTAAAAAAATCTGGTTATTACGACATCCGCAGCCAAAGTTACAGACTTGCAAACGTAATGGTAACAATAAACAATTGTTAGAACATTTGCTAAAGTCCTTGTTCGACAGTAATGAAAAAATTCAGTAACTTTATTAATCACGTAGATATCAAAAATTAATGTGGAATTAAAAAAACAGAGTATATTGGCATCTGAAGCCAAAGTTATGGACTTCCAAAGGTGATGGTGACAACAAAAACTGTGAGTACCGGTTAAAATAATATCATCTCCAAAATTTCAATTTTTAGACATTTGTTAAAAATACCGAAACTTTTCTATCACGGGATGTCGAAGAATAATGTAGAATTAAAAACACAATCATATGATTCCGATATCTAAAGCCAAACCTACGGACTTGCAAAGGTGATGGTAACAAAAACAAATCGAAAGTATCTGTTCATCTCCAGAATTCCTATTTTTCGACATTAGTTAAAAAACACTGAAAGTTTACCATTACGTACATATCCGAAATTAATGTGGAATTAAAAAAAATCAAATTATTCTGACACGCGAAGCCAAAGTTACACACTTGCAAAGGTTATGATAATAATAAATAATTGTTTAAACATCTGCAAAAGTCCTATTATTCGACAGTAGTTACAAAATAAAGTAACTTTTACTAATCACGTTGATATAAAAAATTAATATGGAATTAAAAAAACAGATTATATTGGCATCCGAAGCCAAAGTTATGGACATGCAAAGGTGATGGTAACAACAAATATCGTGAGTATCGGTTAAAAATAATGTCATCTCCAGAATTTCTATTTTTAGACATTAGTTAAAAATACTGAAACTTTTCCATCACGTAGATATCGAAATATAATGTAGAATTAACAAAACAATCATATGATTCCGACATCTGAAGCCAAACTTACGGACTTCCAAAGGTGATGGTAACAAGAACAAATTTGAGTATCAGTTCATCTCTAGAATACCTATTTTTGACATTAGATAATAAATAACGAAACTTTACAATCATGTAGATATCAAACATTAATGTAGAATTAAAAAAAAAGCATATTATTCATCTGAAGCCAAAGTTATGGACTTGCAAAGGTGAAGGTAATAATTAAAAATCGTTAGTAGGTGTTCATCTCCAAAAGTCCTATTTTTCGACATTAGTTAAAAAGTATCGAAACTTTACCATCACGTACATATCCAAAATTAATGTTGAATTAATTTTTTTTATATTATACCGACATCTGAAGCTAAAGTTACGGACTTACAAATGTTATAGTAACAACAAACATCGTGAGTACCGGGGCATATCCAGAATTCCAATTTTTCGACATTAATTAAAAAATACCAAAACTTTACATTCACGTAGATATCAAAAAATAAAGTAGAATTAAAAAAAATCATATGATTACGACATTTGAAGTAAAAGTTACACACTTTGCAAAGGTGATGGTAACAAAAACAAATCGTGAGTACTTGTTCATCTCAAGAATTTCTATTTTTCGACATTAGTTAAAAAATACCAAAAATTTACCATCACATATATATCCAAAATTAATTAAGAATTTCAAAAAATCTAGTTATTCTGACATTCAAAGCCAAAGTAACGGACTTGCAAAGGTAATAATACCAATAAATCGCGAGTATCAGGTCATCTCTAAAATTCCAGTTTTCTTACATTAGTTAAAAAATATTGTAACTTTACTATCGCATAGATATCAAAATATAATGTAGAATTAAAAAAAAACTATATTATTCCGACATCCGAAGCCAAAGTTGCGGACTTGCCAAGGTGATGGTAACAAACACAAATCGTGAGTATCACTTCATCTCCAGAAATCCTATTTTTGGATATTAGATAAAAAATACCAAATCTTTACAATCACATAGATATAAAAAAATTAACATGGAATTAAAAAAAATCATATTATATTGACATCTGAAGCCAAATTTATAGACTTGCAAACGTGATAGTAATAACCAATATCATGAGTACTAGGTATCTCTAGAATTTTAATTTTTTGACAATAGTTAAAAATACCAAAAAAATTCTATCACGTAGATATAAAAAAATTGTGTAGAATTAAACCAAATCATATGATTCCGACATCTGAAGCAAAAATTACAGACTTTCATATGTGATGGTAACAAAAACAAATCGTGAGTGCTGGTTCATCTCAAGAATTCCTATTTTTTTCAAAGTTAAAACATACCAAAAAATTACCATCACATAGATATCCAAAATGAATCTGGAATTTTAAAAAATCTGGTTATTTTGACATCTGAAGCCAAAGTTACGGACTTGCAAAGGTGATGGTTACAATAAAAATCGTGAGTACCGGGTCATCTCCAAAATTCCATTTTTTGGACATTAGTTAAAATATACATAAACTTTACTATCACGTAAATATCATAAAATAATATAAAATAAAATAACAATCATATTGTTCTCACATCCAAAGCCAAAGTTACGGACTTGCGAAGGTGATGGTAACAAAAACACCGAAACTTTACAATCAGGTACAAATTCAAAATTAATGTGGAATTAAAAAAAATCAGATTATTTCGACACCCGGTGCCAAAGTTACGGACTTGCAAAGGTGATGGTAGCAATAAAAAATGGTAAGAACATCTACAAAAGTCCTATTTTTGGACAGTAGTTAAAAAATACTGTAACTTTACTAATAACGTAGATATCAAAAATTAATGTGGAATTAAAAAAACGGATTATATTGTCATCTGAAGCCAAAGTTATGGACTTGCAAAAGTGATGGTAACAGCAAAAAGCGTGAGTACCGGTTAAAAATAATGCCATCTCCAAAATTTCAATTTTTAGACATTAGTTAAAAATACCGAAACTTTTCCATCACGTAGATATCGACAAATAATGTAGAACTAAAAAAAATCGATTCGACATCTAAAGCCAAACTTACAGACTTGCAAAGGTGATGGTAACAAAAACAAATCGTGACTATTAGTTCATCACAAGAATTCTTATTTTTCGACATTAGTTAAAAAACACAAAAAATTTACCATTACATACATATCCAAAATTAATGTGAAATTAAAATAAAATCAAATTATTCCGACATGCGAAGCCAAAGTTAATAAAATCATATTACTCCGACATGCGATGCCAAAATTACAGACTTGCAAAGGTGATGGTAACGATAAACAATTGTTTAAACATCTGCAAAAGTCCTATTATTCTACAGTAGTTAAAAAATACATAAACTTTACTAATCACGTAGTTATAAAAAGTTAATGTGGAATTAAAAAAACCAGATTATATTGACATTCAAATCCAAAGTTATGGACTTGCAAAGGTGATGGTAACAACAAAAATTGTGAGTACTGGTTAAAAATAACGTCATCTCCAGAATTTCAATTTTTAGACATTAGTTAAAAATACCGAAACTTTTCCATCACGTAGATATCAAAAAATAATATAGAATTAAAAAACAATCATATGATTCCGACATTTGAAGCCAAACTTACGCACTTCCATAGGTGATGGTAATAAGAACAAATCGTGACTATCGGTTGATCTCTAGAATTCATACTTTTTACATTAGTTAATGAATAATGAAAATTTATAATCACGTAGATATCAAAAATTAATATGGTATTAAAAAAATCATATTATTCCGACATCTGAAGTCAAAGTTATGGACTTGCAATGGTGATGGTAATAATAGAAAATCGTTACTAGGTGTTCATATCCAAAAATCCTATTTTTCAACATTAGTTAAAAAGTATCGAAACTTTACCATCATCGTACTTATCCAAAATTAATGTTAAATTAAAAAAAAAATTCCTGATGAGTTCAGAGTATTCAGTCACAGCTAACTACATAATCCGGACAAGGGCAATTCGGACAATAACCTGCCACTAAATTATCCGAATAGGATAAAAGTAAAAACACGTAAACACCTTTTGACTAAGCTATGTGCTAATCTACTTAAAAGGTTAATGGGTCCTTAAACTCGACCCGGTTTCATAATCGACCCGTAAGCCCACGGGTCCTTAATTAAAGTTATAAATACCCCAACCACTCTCATTAATGAGAGTAATGAACATTTAATGCAACCAGGCTGCTCAAATCTCTCACTACTTTATACACCAAACACTTACTATTCAAAATACTTTACAAAACACTTTACAAAAAATTACCCCCAACAAAAAATAAACCAAACCAAATTGGCGACCCTAGTGGGAGAGCGAGGGTGCCTGAATCTTGCATTCAAAACTAGTAGAAAAGACCAGTTCATATGGATCCAAACGAGCAAGGAACTTCACCACCTGTGGTGGAGGTAGTTGGGGAAAACAAGGAATACACCATCGAAGAGCAAGACAAGCTGAAAGCAGAAATAGAGGCGTTGAAAGGCCATAAAACAAGCACAAAAGGATATAAAGGAGAAGTCAATGGCGTTAACCATTCATCATACTGACAATCCTATGGAGAATGATCCATCAGCAAAGACTCATTTGAGTTCAAAAAAGACCCATGTCAATTCTTAGAATACTCACCGTTCGAAGCAGGTTGAAAGTTCAGATTTTGAGTCCTCCAGCAGCTCTTCGAACGAGGCTGAGCTTGAGGAGTCTTTGTCATCAAGAAGTGATGAAGGGAGGTCCAGGAAGAAACATAAACAAGTTAAAAAATATTCAAGAAAGAGAAATAGGCATGGGAGACTTAAAAGGCATATGGGCAAAGAGTCATCTCACAGCCACAATCACATGCATGTAGATTAGTTGTTGAGCAATCCTTTTGCTTTTCAGACCGAGCCATGTATTTTTGCAACACCTAATGAAGATACAGTCTTCAGTCGTAATAGGATTTGGAGACAGTCACCTTTTTCTGCCAAAATACTGTTTGGAAACCTACCCAAAAGGTTTGACAGCTCCAAAATGAAGAAGTATGATGGAAGTAAGGATCCGGACAATCATCTGGAGCAGTTCAAGAACTTCATGATTAATTTTGATGATGATGACAAACTTTTGTGTAGAGACTTCTCCCAATATTTTACGGGAAGTGCTCTTAAGTGGTACAACAGCTTACCCCAGGGGGTGTATCAGAAACTTCGATACATTCTGGGTTGCCTTCCGAAGGCAGTTTGTGGGAAGTAAGGAGGTGAAGGGTAATGGAGATACCATTATCAATTGTGCCTAAGAGCCAAATGAGTCCTTAAAAGACTACATAAGTCGATTCGTAAATACCAAGAACGGGTTAGCAGATTGCTTTGAATAGGTAGCAATTGCTTCCTTGAGACAAGGGTTGAACCCTGGGAATCTGGCTGATTCGGTGACCAGGAAGAAGGCCATGACTTGGGGTGGCTTATTAAATCATGTGGGGAAGCAGATTAATGTGGATGAAACCAAGGAAACTAGGGTGCACCGTTAGGTGAGGTCCACCACAATATCTCAAAACCAGTCCGGATATAAGGCTAAGGAGACCGGACAACGGTCCAACGGGGCTAAACATGCTTAGTCCAACCAAAATCAATCTCAGAGCCAGCAGTCAATGAGTAAAAGAGGTCCTTGGGTTCAACCGGAGTGGTTTGCAGAATTAAAAGAGAATGTGGCCACAATTTATGACAAAACCAAGGATGAAGTCCATTTCCGGAAACCAGCAGCATTACAGTCTCCCAGAGACCGTCGAAATACTTGATTTTTCCAGTATCATAATAATATTGGCCATAACACCCAAGACTGTATTGCTCTGAAGTAGGAAGTATATAATCTCATCAAAAGAGTTAAGCTGGGAGCTTGTGTCAAAGGAAGGAGTGGAAACAGGCCTGACAATGCTCCTTGAAATGGCCCTACGAACAATGTGGGAACATTTTCTCCAGGGGGGAGGGGGCAATGGTAATCCTTGAAAGGTTTGATGTTGATTCGGAGTACCTGGATCCTGATCCAACCCGAAATAAGATAGGGTCATAACTGAGCAAACTAAGACGGTGTCCGGACTCATTAGTTTCTTTGAGTTACTCACTATATTCAGAGGGGATACCATGATAGCGCCCACTCCTTCATTAAGAAAGAGGCATGTTCATAGTCTGGCTACTCAGTTGGAATGAGGCATAAATTCTTATCAATGCCAAATCTTTTTTCCATTCATAATTTTCGATGAGGATGATTTAAGAAATATTGCTGGGCCTCATGAGGATGCTGTGATGATAAGAGCATCCATTGGGGTAATGATATCAGACAAATTTTGAGAGACACAGGCAGTTCGACAAACATCCTCTTTTTAAGTTCCTACAAGCAGATGAAACATTCGGCCGTTATTCAATGGTCAAACAAAACCATTGTGGGCTTCACGGGGAGCTCTGTGGATGTAATCGGAGAGTTTGAGGAATAGGTGTTGTTGGGCAAGGGACCTTTTAAAAAGCTGGTCAAAGTGTTATTTGTTGTGGTAGATTTCCCCACATGTTACAATGCAATCTTTGGGAGAACCTAACTCTCCAGAATGCATGTTGTGGCCTCAATAGTCCACTAGTGTTTGAAGAATGCGGTTCAAGGGCAAGTGGGTGTTGTCCGACGTAGTTAAAAGATAGCAAGGGAGTGCTAGGCAACTGTACTTGCTCCTAAAACTTTGGGAGCAGTTCGAATTAATGAAGATTAGCAGTTACTAGGGCCTTCTGAGGGGGAAGGTGAGATTGATGACACCAGAGAGGCCACTAGTGTTATAATACCAGTAGAAGAGGTTGAAACCCACTCCATGGCAGAAGGTAGAAGTATCAAGGTTGGCTCCAAGATGGCGCCAGAGTTAAAAAAACTTATTGTCCTTTTTATCAGACAATCAACATGTTTTCGCTTGGTGCAATAGTGATGTAACCGGAGTACATGCAAGCGTTATCTCACACAAACTATCAATTTGGAATGATGTTGCACCTGTTGTGCAGAAAAGGAGGGCCTTCTGTAAGGAGAAAGCTGATGTAATAGTCCAAGAAGTTGATCGGCTTACCAAGATGGGGCATATAAAGGAGTCCCGGTATCCTTTATGGACTGCCAATTTGGTGTTAGTCAAGAAAAAGAACGGGAAATGGCGTGTGTGTATTGATTTTACTGACCTCAACAAAGCTTGCCTAAAAGATCTTTATCGTGTCCCTCGGATAGATCAATTGGTGGACTCAATGTCTGGAAACAAGTTACTATCCTTCATGGATGCTTTCTCTGGTTACAACCATATTCAGGTGGATCCGAAGGACCAAGATCATACTACATTTGTTATAGACAAGGGTCTCCATTGCTATAAGGTGATGCCTTTTGGGTTGAAAAATGTTGGGGCTACTTACCAGAGGCTAGTAAACAAAACATTTGCTAATCAGATTCGTAGGAATATGGAGGTATACATAGATGACATGATGGTTAAAATCTTGGAGGAGGATTTGCAAATAATTGACCTTCTGGAAACTTTTGCCAATCTCACAATGGTGAATTTGAAACTAAATCTAGAAAATTGTGTCTTTAGGGTTCGATCCGGGATTTTTTTGGGGTATGTGATAAGTGATAAATGGATACAACCCAATCTCGATCAGTTGAATGCCCTATTAGAAATGGATCCTTCTCGGAATATTAAAGAAGTCCATAGGCTTACGGGAAGGTTAGCTGCCTTGAATCGTTTTATCTCAAGGTGTTCGGACAAGTGTGCTCCATTTTTTCAAACCTTAAAGAGTGCCAAAGACTTCAATTAGTCTCCACAATGCAGCAAAGCTTTTGATGAAATAAGGAAACACTTATCTTCCCCAAAAACCCTTTTTAAGCCCATACAAGGAGAAACACTATATGTATACTTATCTATATCAGAATGCACTGTAAGTGTAGTATTGGTAAGAGAGGTGGATAATTACCCTCCTCTGGTGTACTACATCAGCAAAATTCTGATAGATGCTGAGAAGAGGTACTTGAAGCTTGAAAAATTGGCACTAGCCTTAGTGATTGCTGCAAGAAAAATGAGGCCGTATTTTCAATCTCATTCCATCACTGTCCAAACATAATTCCCATTGAGAATGTTCTTCAGAAGGCAGATATATCAAGCAGGATGACCAAGTGGTCAGTAGAATTGGGTGATTATGACATTGATTTTTCCCCACGAACTGCTATCAAAGCTCAATTTGTTGCTGATTTCCTGGTAGAATTCCATTCAGATAGAAGTTCTAAACAAATTTTAGAAGGAAAAACCAAGAAATAGTGGGTAGTTCGGACTGATGGTGGATCAAACACAATGGGTTGTGGAGTTGGAATATGCATAACCTCTCCGAATGGTGATAAAATGTACCAGGCTATATGATTTGGGTTCAAGGCCTCTAACAATGAGTCTGAATATGAAGCGGCTATAGCTTGTCTCAAATTAGCTTTCCTATGTGGGGTTAAAATAGTTAGGTTGATGAGTGTTTCCCAGCTTTTTAACCATCATGTTCAAGGTCAATCTGAGGCCAAGAAGGAGCAGCTGATCAAATACTTACTCATCCATAAAGAAGTGGCAGCCAACTTCAAAAGTGTTTGTTATGAGCATATTTCTAGATCAGAAAATACACTGGCAGATTCCTTGGCAACCATAGCATATTCTGAGTCCTACCCTTGGATTCATGTACAAGAATGCCCATCCATACAATCAGATCAGAACAAGGAAAAGGAGGTTAGCTTAAGTATACACGTAGTTCAACCTAGAGATTAGAGATTTTCCCTTCTTCAATACATTTCTGATGAGGTTTTGCCTCTGGATAAAGCTATGGCAAGAAAAATTAAACACAGGGCTTGTGGTTTTTTTTATCATAAGGGAAGTTCTTTATAAAAAATATTTTAGTAGACCTCTCGTGCGTTGTTTGGGGATTGAAGAATCTCAATTCGTTTTATCCGAACTACAGGATGGAGAAGGGTCAGCGCATTGTGGCTACAGGGCACTAACCCGGAGGGTACTGTTGGTTGGGTACTATTGGCCGTCCATAATGGTAGATGCTAAAGAAATGGTAAAGAAGTGTGATCCATGTCAAAGGTATGGCAACAAAAATTCATGTGCCAACAGTACCTATGGAGTCTATTTCTGAGCCAATACCTTTTGCTCGTTGGGGATTTGATTTAGTTGGGCCTCTGCTAGTGGCGTCCGGAGTGTACAGGACTATTATAGTTGCTATTGATTACTTCTCGAAATGGATAAAGGCAACTCCTTTTGCAGGAACCACTTTGAAAGCTGTCTTTAAATTTATCTTGTCCAATATATGTTGCAGATTTGGGATCCTCAAAAGATTACCATAGATAACGGGCCACAGTTTGATAACAAGGATATGGAGAATTTTTGTACTTCTAGAGGCATTCAACACTGTTTCTCTTCTCCTTTCCATCCACAAGCAAACGACCAGGTTGAAGTTGCCAACAAGACCATTTTGTCTGGATTAAAAAAGAATATAGAGGGAGCTGCAGAGAAGTGGACAAGCTATTTGTAAGAAGTGTTGTGGGCATACCGAACTACTCATCGGGTTGCTACACAATAATCTCCTTTTTCTTTGGTGTATGGAATGAATGCCATTACCCTCATTAAAGCTACCCTACCATCATACAGGGTCCATACTTATTCCGAACAAGCTAATGAGATAGCAATTAGGAATCAGTTGTACTTAATAGAAGAAAGAAGGGTTAAAGCTCACTTGAGAACAACCCACTACCAAGGCTTGATGAGGAGCAGGTTTGCTTCCAAGGCCAAGAGAAGAGATTTTCAACTAGGAGATAAATTTTTAAGAAAAGTTTTCTTACACACCAAGGAGAAGTAGTTCGGTAAGCTGGCTCCAAACTGGGAAGGACCCTATGAGGTCTCCGAAAAGCTTAAGCCTGGGACATATAGGCTTCATGACAAAGAAGGAAGGGTTTTGAAGCACCCATGGAATATTGAACATCTTAGGTTATATTTAGAATAAAATTTATTTGTTAGATATCACTGTAAATATTAGGTGGCATACTCTTTCCTACAGTGGTGGCGCAGGGAGGTTTTAATGAGGTGTCTGGTTTTTTCATTCAATAAAATGTGATGCCTTCTTAAAACATCCGGTATGATTTAACTACAATTCAGTTCAAGTACAAATCATTAGTTCAACACTTTGGATCTTTGATAGATCGGATAAACCTGGTTAAGTGATGACTATTAAATACATGTCATCGGAGATATTAAACACTCTCACTATAATGCTTCTGAAAAACTAGGGGCTATTTAAACATTAGCCATTAAAATTTAAAGGAAAGAAAGTGTTAAATAAACGAAGATTTGATAAATAAACTTATTCGGACTTTAACCGAATAGGAAGAACAAAACATGCCTTGGCCATCCAAGGACTTTAAGTATTTCAAAGGCTTATCCGAACTCTGGTCGGATAACATTACAAAATATGCCTTGGCCGTCTAAGGACTTTAACTATTCTGAAAAGATAAAAAATATTATTAATCCTTAGGGCTTGTTCCCTTCGGATGTCCCTTCACCACCACCATCTTTCTTGGGAATTTTTGGCTCAGCACTAGAACTCTCACCAGTTCCCTCTTCATCATCAGTAGTGGAGTCAATTCCACTGGAGTAGTTGTACTTATCACCAGCTGCCATTGCGTAATGAGGAAGGTCTTCGTATTCCACATATTTCCATAGGGGATCAAGGGTCCTCTTCGGAAAGGTCTCATGAAAGAGCAACACCATGTCAGACCTGACTTCATCGTATCTTTTCTCAAGGGAATCTATCACTTCGTTGGTATATTTATCAATACCTGCCTGGATAGCTTGCTCATGGTGCTTCACAAACTCCTCTTTCTCCTTGCCTATCTTCGACCCAGTATCTTCTAAGGAAGTCTTCTCACCATATAGGGTTTAAATGACACCATCTTTGGTCTTCAGGTCCTCCTTTAATGTTGTAAGATCCTTTTCCAAACCAGAGTACTTAGTTTGGAGATCAGTACTGGCAGTGTCTGAAGTCGCTAACTTGGTTGATAAATTTTCCTTGTCCTTCCTCAATGCTTTTATCTCCTTCTTCAGTTCTTTTATACTCTGATTGGCATTAAGAAGGTTGGTTGATAGAGATTCCTTGTCAGTGGTGCGGGAATTGATGAGAGTGGTTTGGCTTTTCAGTTGTCTCCAAGTCAAGCACTGGCTGGATGTGACCGAGAAGAGAATGGCTTATAAAATCTTGCTCTCCGGAGACGGAGAAAGACTTACCATTGAAGGTCACCATGTTAGCAGAGCTCGAAGGGCGGTAGGGACCTACGAAATCATCCTTCTTGGAATCATTGAAGTATAAATCAATGTCTTGAGGGCACTAATGTCAACTTCTTCAGTCCCCCCCCAGCAAACTCTCTGGACTACAGACCTGTTGGGATCTTCTCTTGTAAAGTAGGATCAACAAGGGCTGGTGGAGGTAGAGTCTCCGAAGGGCGAATAATTATTTCTTCTCCTAAGGTGACTCTCCTTTTTGGCAGCCTTTTCGTCGCTGCTGGACCTTCTTTTCCGGTCCTTTTTGGGAGGCTTTTGTGGGTTTTGTGACTCTCCCACCTCCCTTACAGTTTCAGCCTCTACCACTTTGAGCAGGGCAGCGTCAATTCCCCATTGGTTCCCCGAACCAGTCCCCTCTGTGGCTGCTTGAACCGGCTCTATTGCAGCTTTCTTCTTCTTCCCTTTTATTTTGCTCGGAGCTTTTTCTCTGGAAGGTAAGACCAATTTACCATCCTTGGCCACCGTTCGTTTGAGAATTACACCAGGAGGAGGCGTTGTAGTTAGCTCTTCCCATGAGAGGTCCCTCCGACATGTGGTTCCACAGATGGGACCTCGCAAGATTGCCCGAGGTGAAGCAATTGTGGAAGGCATTCCCCCAACGCTCCACAGGCCATGCGTTAAACTTGGCACAGGTTTTTTGCCCCTCCACTAGGTGTCCGCTGAACTCCTTCGGCAGCACTAAAAAGGAGTGACAAATTAATCAAAAAGGGAATACTTATGTTTTAAAAAGAAAAGCATGAAAAACAAAGATAGAAAAAACTCACCAGTACTTTTCCACCTCCTAGTTAACATGCTGGGATTGGTGTTGGCCCTGATCTTCCTACCATTCTCCCATGTCCCACCGACAAACAGAAAGTGTGTCCTCCAGTTTTTCTCGGACTCCAGCAAGTCATCTACCACCTTGAAGTTGTTCCCCATATTATGATGGTCGAATGGAATCTGGTGATTCTTGCATAAACTTTCCGTAGCGGCAAATTTCTCCATTAGGAGCGGGAGTTTTGATAACCTTGATGCCATTATGCAAGCAAGGAGGGAATACCAGGTATTTGGGCTTAGCTGGCTTGGGCAGAGTTTAACCAGGTGGAAATACCTGACGATTTATGGGTCCAACGGTAACCGAAGTCCCCAGTTTAGCACCTTAGTGAAAATAACCACCTCGTTGAGTTTGCAGTCCATAGGAGTCTCTGGAGTGACAGGTATCCTTACCTTCACTGACTTTGGAATCCCCCATTTCGTCCGGATCCGGCCCAACTCAGTAGTTTGGGTGTATATGTAGTTTATATTTTGTAGAGCCAACAGGTATTTAACACTGACATTTTTAAAGCAAGGGCCTACCTTGCCCTCTAGGAACTCCGGAAGCTCCGGATGAGTCGAACAGACCTTGACTTTGCTTTTGCCCTTCTTGTCAGAAGCACCATCCCCCGTTTGACCTGATGCTTCAGTTTCAAAGGGAGCCTCCTCGATACTGTCTTCCATTACTTCTTCCATTACTGTGGAAGGTTTATCAATTGCTCTCGATGGATGGGGATCAGCTTTCTTGCATCGAAGGCTGCTCGGATGGATGAGCGACTGTTGTTTCTGAAGGCCTGATGTCCGGTTAAGGTTGGGATCCGGAGGGCTTGGCCTTGGGGATACTTTAGATGCCTCCGATCTGGAGGGCTTATCTCTTGAGGTTGCTTTAGATGCCTCCGATCCGAAGGGATTCGGCAGTGAAGTAGTAGTTTAGGCTTTAGTTAGACGAGTCGTCCGACGAGGAGTTGACTTCTCCAGAGACTTCTCAGCGTTAGGACCCATGGCTATGAAGGGGGAAGGTTTTCTAACACTCAAAACCTTCTTTTCTTTAGCAACAGAAGGTTGAGACTCTTGAGCAGAAGAGCCTGAGGGAAGGGGAGAAAGGCTTGGTTTGAATAACTGTCTAGGCCTGGGGTTTCTGGAAGAGGATGATCGTTGGTCAACTTCTGGGAGTCGGTTCACTAGATTTCTCACTTGGGAAAACTGAGAGGCCAGCAGCAATGCGATTCTCCCTTTCAACTTTTTTTGCCCTTTTAGCTCGGATAAGTTTAACCAACCGCCTTTAACAAGTGTGTTTCTGGATGTGAACATAAAACTCTTTAAGAAGAAGTTTGAAGATAAGAGTGAAAATCTCTCTAGAAAGGCTTTGAGTAATAAAGACAATGAAATAGTGAAAAAAGATTTATATAACAATAAAAAAAAGTAATTATTACCGAGGAGAAGTTGAAGATGGTTTGGGAATGATTAAAGATGGCGCAAACGTGTGAAGGATTAAATGCCTTGGTAACTTTCTAGACTTACTGGGTGCGCCGATCTAGGAAGAATAACGGCTGGTAGGTTGAACCAGATATTGACACGTGTCCCACAATCCAAGAAGAAAAGTCTTAGAATTCTGGAAAGAGAAATCAGTTCGGACAGACTTCGAACTGGGTTAATGATGAAAATAAACTCCCTAGTACGGACCACTCAAGCAGATCGGACAAAGTCATTAATGGCTTGATGGATTTTTTAGTCCTCCCAAAGATATTTAGCAAGCCCTAAAAAAGGGGCTACTGATGAGTTCGGAATATTCAGTCACAACCCACTGCATGATCCGGACAAGGGCAATTCGGACAATAACATGCCACTAAATTATCCGAACAGGACAAAAGTAAAAACACTTAAACACCTTTTGACTAAGCTATGTGCTAATCTACTTTGGGTCCTTAAACTCGACCCAGTTTCATAATTCGACCCGTAAGCCCATGGGTATTTAATTAAAGGTTTAAATATCTCATCCACTCTCATTAATGTGAGTAATAAACATTTAATACAACCAGGCTGCTCAAATCTCTCACTACTTTATACACCAAACACTTAATACTCAAAATACTTTACAAAATTACCTCCAGCCCAAAATAAACCAAACCAATTCCGACATCTGAAGCCAAAGTTAAGAACTTCAAAAGGTGATGGTAACAACAAACATCGTGAGTACCGGGGCATATCCAGAATTCCAATTTTTAACATTAATTAAAAAAGTACCAAAACTTTACTATCACGTAGATATCGAAAAATAAAGTAGAATTAAAAATAATCATATGATTCTGACATCTGAAGCCAAAGTTACGGACTTTCAAAGGTGACGGTAACAAAAAGAAATCTTGAGTATCAGTTCGTCTCAAGAAAATTTACCATTATATATATATATATCCAAAATTAATTTGGAGTTAAAACAAAATCTGGTTATTCTGAAATCCGAAGCGAAGGTTATGGACTTGCAAAGGTGATGGTAACAAAAATAAATCATGAGTACCAACTCGTCTCCAAAATTCTTATTTTTCGACATTAGTTAAAATACCGAAACATTACCAAAAATTAATATGGAATTAAAAAAAACTAGATTATACTGACATCTGAAGCCAAAGTTATGGACTTGCAAACGTGATAGTAATAACAAAAATGGTGAGTACTGGGTCATCTCTAGCATTTCAATATTTCGACATTAGTTAAAAATACTAAAACTTTTCCATCACGTATATATCGAAAGATAATTTAGAATTAAAAAAACATATGATTCCGACATCTGAAGCCAAAGTTACGGAGTTAAGTGATTGTAACAAAAACAAATCGTGAGTATCAGTTCATCTCCAAAATTCCCATGTTTCGATATTAATTAAAAAAATGCCGAACATTACAAGTAAAATCCAAAATTAATATGGAATTAAAAAAATCAGATTATTCCCACATCATAAGTAAAAGTAACAGACTTGCAAAGATGATGGTAACCATAAAAATGGTTAGTAGGTATTCATCTTCAAAAGTCCCAATTTTCGACATTAGTTAAAAAATATCGAAACTTTACCATCACGTAGATATCCAAAATTCATGTTGAATTAACCAAATTGAGATTTACCGACATCTGCAGCCAAAGTAACAGACTTGCAAATGTGATGGTAACAACAAAAAACCGTGAGTATCGGGTCATCTCCAGAATTCCAAATTTTTGACATTAGTTAAAAAATACTGAAACTTTTCCATCACATAGATAATCCAAAATTGATGTTGAATTAAAAAATCATATTATTCCAACATCCGAAGCCAAAGTGACGGACTTGGAAATGTGCTGGTACTAAAAACAAATCGTGAGTACGGGTTCATCTGTGGAATTCTTATTTTTCGATATTAGTTAAAAAATAACAAAACTTTAGTATCGCGTTGATATCAAAAATTAATAAGGAATTAAAAATATTAGATTATTTCGACATCTGAAGCCAAAGTTACGAACTTGCAACGGTGATAGTAACAAAAACAAATCGTGAGTATCTGTTCATCTCTAGAATTCCTATTTTTCGACTTTAACATTAGTTAAAAATACCGAAACTTTACCATCACGTAAATATCCAAAATTATTGTAGAATTAAAAAGATCAGATTATTCCAATATCCAAAGAAAAAGTTACGGACTTGCGAAGGTGAAAGGTAACAATAAAAAATCGTTAGTAGGTGTTCATCTGCAAAATTTTATTTTTCGACAATGGTTAAAAAATACTATAATTTTACTAATCACGTAGATATAAAAAATTAATGTGGAATTAAAATATAATTATATTGGCATTCGAAGCCAAAGTTATGGACTTGCACAGGTGATGGTGAGAACAAAAATCGCGTGTACCGGGTCATATCCAGAATTCTAATTTTTCTACATTAGTTAAAAAATACCGAAACATTACCATCACGTAGATATAAAACAATTAATGTGGAATTAAAAAATCCGATTATACAGACATTTACATTCATAAGTATCAATAAAATTATTTTTCTTGGCCAATCATTATTTTAGACTAAAAGACTTAAGTTATTTTTAAGAATTAAGCAAAGATTGATCATCTTTGAAGTAGTTAACAAAAAATAATTTAAGAGATAGTAATATTCGAAGTGGTACAGACCATTTAAAGCACTATTCAAAGATATAGTAATATTCAAAGTGCTACATGTCCATTTAAAGCATTGTTCGAAAATATAATGTTCGTTAAACGCACTATTTCACGTAATCAGAATATTGCAAGTGGTGTTAATATTCGAGGTGCTAACAATCATTAAACGGAATATTTCACGTAATGATAATATTTGAAGTGTTAAACATTCATTGAAAGCATCATTGCATGTGATGTTAATATTTGAGGTGCTAATGTTCGTTAAACGCACTATTTGAAGAGGTAGTAGTATTCGACGTTCTAACGCTCATTGAAAAGCACTATTTCAAGTAATGATAATATTGAAGGTATGAATGCTCATAAAAATCATTAATTAGAGTGGAGTTATTGTTCGAAGTACTAATGTCTTGTTCATAAAAGATAAATTATGTAATGTGAGATAAGATATGCAATAAAAAAAGACGTTGTTCCTTAGACAAATAAAATGCAGTTTTAAGCCATACAAAAAGTGAAGTTCAAGTGCCAAACGTTTAAGTACTTACAATAGATAGTACAGACATAACAATAAACAACACAAAAGCTTCCTTTCGATGAGCTTCTTCATTGATCAGAGGCCTCTTCATCTTCCTTTGATTCAGTTCCCTTAGAGGATTCAGTGAGTATGGGCTCAAAAGCTTCGTTAGGGCCTTATTCTATGGGAATTGATTTCCAAAAGCCTGATAAAATTGCTTTTGGAAACATCACATATAATTCGCGGAGTAAATTAATTGTTCTTTGTTCTTCGATAATTTTTATAACCTCAAGGCTATCTAGCCCGCATAAGGTTTTAGCAGCCTTTACAACAAGGTGTTTCTCTTCTTTGACTTTTTCCATGAGTGATTTCATCTCGTCAACCGTCTTCTTTTTCTCTTCCTCACTTTTGTTAAGTGACTCTTTTCAAGAGGAGTACTTCGTTTTTGTTCTTCGCCCATCTCCCTTTCATGTTTTTTTTTAATTCATCCAACTCACGTTGATGGGAGGTGTTCAACTCTATTTTTTCTTGTTCATTAATTTCTCTCACACAACATTTTATTTGGATGGCTCTTTTTAGGAACTCTGATCTATCAACTTGGAAGACTTGGAATTTTTCGAGGATATGTCTAACGAAAATGTCTCTCATCTTTTTATCACCATCAGACTTTTTTCTCGATCAGAGCACATCTTCAGCCATATCCTCCAGTTTAATTCGAGCGGATTTAACTTATGTGCATAAATGCTTTGGTGTATCTTCTAGGTTAGAAAATGGTTGGAGAACATATAATACTTCTTCAGAGGGATCCCCATCATGGAGAGAAGGAGAATTTTCATAAATAGCAAGAGCAGCTGATGAGGAAGCTTGTGAAGGATTCGAACTTACAACTTACGGAAAATTGGTCGTGATAATTTGATTTTTGAGTTATCGAATTAGCTCCTTGATGTGTTAAACTTCAGGATTCATGTCCTTGTAAAGATCTTGAATTTTATCTTCACCAATTGCCTCATCGTCCATTAAGTTATCATCTATTTGATGGTCTACTTCAACAAATTCTTGTATTTTATTTATCTCTTCGATATCTACAGTCAGATTTGGGAGAGGAATTTCGACGTTATTCTATAGCCATTCTGTTTGAGATTTTTCGAAGAACTTTTCTTTTTCTTCGGAACATCACTATTTTTTCTTTTCTTTGAAAGATCAGCCTCAGTTCCTTCTTCAGTTGTTAGAAGATTAGTTTCGATCGCTTTCCTTTTGGGCTTCCTCTGTCTTTTCTTTGGCTTCAGGTTTGTGGAAGAGCTGGTCTCTGTTTTTTTTCTTTTTTCCTTTCTTCTTCGCGAGTAAGTGACTTTGCAATCTATTTCGAACTGGAAGTATGACTCGTCCATTAGTATCTACCAATCTTTTCATAACATCATCTGGGTTTGGGGGCTCCAATAGTTCTTCTTCTGGGACAATAGAATCCGAAGAGATCCTCCATAGATGGTTGTTGATAAAATTCCAAGGTTGAAAGGCAACATGAAATTTGTTACGTCATGCATTTTTTGCCAATGTAGACAGTTTGGCAAAGATATTTGTGGCAGTTTTTCGAAGGGATTTATATCGCCTCAGAATTTCTACATATAACAACGGTATATAAAATAAATTGAATTATAAAACAAGAAAAACAAAGAAGAATTGACTAACTTAATGGGTACTTTTCCATTCAAGATTGATATGCGATGCATTTTTTTCCAAAATTCCCTTGCCATTTTACTAGGCTCCAAAGATAAAGAAAAACCTTTTTTTCCACAACTTATCAGCTTCGAGGAGATTGTCAATTAGCTTGAAGAAATCTCTAAGGGTGAGGTAGTAGAAAGGTAGCACTGGAGTTTTGGAAAGGTAAGTGGTTGCAATGAAATCTTTGATGGAGACGGGAATTTCGCCAAGTCTAGAAGCCATACTGGTGGATAAGCGGGTTAGCCATAGGTTTGGGCTCGCTTGCGACATGAGTCGATGAGTTTAAAATATTCAACTATCATTGGGTCCAACAGGAGTCGAAGTCCCCAGTTTATGATTTCAGGGTATATCACAAGTTATTTTGCTCCACAAGAGAGTGAAATCTCTCCTACTTCTGGTAAACGAAGTACAACGTTATCTAGGGGTGAGATTCGGTCGGTTCGGTCGGTTTTTTTATAAATTTTTAAACCGAACCGAAATAATTCGGTTTGTATATTATTAAACCGATTTAGTAATAAAAAAATCGGTTTTTTTCGGTTTCGGTTTTTTCGGTTTCGGTCGGTTTCGGTCGGTTTTTCGGTTTTAACAAAAATGCGGTTCGGTTCGTTCGGTCGGTGCGGTTCGGTCGGTTCGGTTCGGTTCGGTCGGTGCGGTTCGGTGCAGTTCGGTGCAGTTCGGTCCGGTTTTTTTCGAATTATTTATTTAGTTGAAGAATTTTAAAAAAAAAGTTGCAAAAAAATGTTGAATTCGCCTGGTTTACAGGAAGTTTATTTGGCATACGAAATGTTGAATTTGAACTTGCATAATGTTATACACAGCGGAATTCGCCTTTCCGACTACTATTGCATCAGATCCTCTGCGGTTTAAAGTACGCACAGTCTGCAAATATTATTAGGTTCAATTTGAAACACATGGCTAATCATGTTTGGGCAGCTGGTGTTGATTGTACAGTTGCTGGGCATTCCTCCCGAGGATGAACGGGCAAAAATATATAAATTTGTTCAAAAAGTCACTTGTGTGGGGTTTGAAACCATGCCCCCATATGCCACAAGTAGTTTAAATATTTGTATGGGACCACTAGGATAAGGGATGGAATAGTTAAAGAAGTGGTATAAAACTATATATAACTTCGGTCGGCTTCGGTTTTATTCGGTTCCTACTACCGAAAAACCGAAAACCGACCGAATTTATTTCGGTTTGAAATTTTAAAACCGAAACCGAATATTATTAATTTTAGACCGACCAAACCGACAAATTTCGGTTTGGTTTGGTCGGTCGTTTCGGTTTTTTTCGGTTTTTGCTCACCCCTAACGTTATCTGGAAGTCCCCATTATTTTTTTCAAATATTCTGCATGTGATTGATTGTAGTATTCATATTGTACATTTGTCAATACAATAAGGAATTTGGGGAGTATTTTTTTGGTCTCACACTTAAGGTTGTCGCAATGTCCTCGAGTAATTCGACTGGCTCTTTATTTTTCTTTGCTTTTTTTTCTCTATAGTCGGTTTCCTAGAAACATTGTCCTCGGATTCTGAAGCAGCAGTAATTCCTGTTTTTTCAATATTAAAATCAATTTATGTCATCGATTCTGATTCAACATCTTTGTTAGAGGCTTCATCTTGGAGTTAAGGTGGGGCTTTGTCGCTAGTAGTACCTCGTGAACTGGAGGGTACAGTTGTTATGTTTTATTGTTGGGTCTCTGAAGGAGTTGCTTGTGAGTTTTTATGGGTTACAACCATTTCCTATTGAGGAGGATAAGATTTAGGATCCTTTGAAGCATTGATGTCCTCAGAATCTCCCATGGCCACGAATGCACTGTTCCGAGGATGTTGGTTTTGGCAAGACTGATTTTCTAATTGAATTCGAGGCGTTTCTTTCCGAGTAATTCTAGGAGGATTAAAGGCCTCTACATGAAATGTTCCTAAAGTTATTTGAGAATATTTACCTTGTGTTTCTTTGCGATTAACTCGAGGAGGAGTAGACGCGGTCCCAGAAGATGTTTGTGAAGGATTTTAAAGCGGTCTCCTTTTGATTGTTAAGGGGATTGTGGGGAGTTAAGGTTAAGAATTGGGTTGAAAGGTTTTGATACCCAGAATAACTTTGACGAGGGATGAAATTATCATATACTGTGGTATGAGTTGAAAGATTAGGTTAGTTATCTATTACTTTTGTAGCACGATATTCAACAGCTTTTTCACTGATACACAAATAATCGTAAATACCAAAAATGGATTTTTTTAGTAGATTGTGATTTTTTCATAAACAATAATAAAGAGAACTTTTCAAATTACACTGCAGAAAGTTGAAGGTGAATCAGAGAAGATGAATTTTCAGATGAACGATGCGGTAGAATATAGTTTTCAGGTTGTTTTCTCTTTCTCTCTATAAAAATTGTGTGTCAAGAAAAAATGACTAATGGAAGAATATTTATAGAAGAGTAAATAAAGAAGAAAGTGGGAAGAGGTGATGAAAGGTTGACAACGGCTATTAGTTGAATGTGAACTCGCAAATGGTTGCCTACTCTGAAATAGAGTAACACCTGTCAATTTTCAGAGTTAATATAGTGTTGCACGCGCACTAGGGCACTCAATGCGTTTTCAGTTATCATTAGAGAAATGATTGAAAAACCACGTGTACATTCAAAGTAAACCTAAAAAATCGAATAAAGATTCGAGACGACCATAAGTATAATAACGAATAGTCTTTATTCGAGGTAATCTTAAATATAGTCTGGTTCAAGGCTGATAAGTATATAAATAAGCAATCTTGGTGTAATATGGTTTAATAAGTAATTATGGGTGGTTTGTATTCGAGGGAACTTAAAGTATGAAAATTGGTAGTGTTGGTCCGAATTGGCTTTGAAATTTTTAGTCCTTATTCATCATTCTTCATAAGGAGTAGGGGGCTACTCATAAGCATACAAATTATTAAGGACTTAATACAATTAGAGAAAAGTTGTAATAAATAGTTTTATAAACTTATCAAAGGGAATTTAAACGCATTTGGGTTGACTCTTCTTGCACTAGTGTGATCTGGTTGCTTAACTTCTCCAACAGTTGAGTAACTTGGGTAAGATCCATCTTTTCTTTTGCTATATAAAAGAAACAGAGAGGTCTTTCGAATCTGATACTAAAACTGACGTAAAACAGAAATAAACAGATTGATAGAGTTGGAATCGCTCCAACGAGCTTCACGCTCAAGGCTTCGCACCTAGGTTTAGAGCTTCACTCTCAAGGCTTACGCCTGAATTTTCCTTTCGCATGATAAAGTAAAACTCATTTTTTTATTCAAATTCAACTGCCGATACAAAACGACTCTAGACCATTTATATAGGAGATATATAGAATCGATATGGTCTACTATAACTCCTAAAAGACATATAATAAAGACGCATAATGAGAACTTCACTTAATTGCGACTCTTTAAAATTTTAAATCTATTAGGATTCTTTAGAGTAGTTTTTAGGACTTCTGATCTTTCTATCCTGCATCACATCGTAGTTCTTCCTCTGACTCTCCCATGCTTCTCAAACCTCACTTATTCCCGATTTCGATACATCTATAACACAAATGCGTTAATTAACACACTAGTTATCTATCATCATACTCATACACATATACACAAATGATACTGATACCAATTTTGATGTAGTTTCCAATCGGAGCTCCGTTCCACTTGTCTTTGTCAGCTGCTCCTCCCCAGTATAATACACATACCTTGACATATTTTTTCAAAACCACCCTTGATAAACAACATTGTATCTTATTCTAGGTTGGTATGAGTATAAAAATGGCACGACCTGTGGTGTAGGGATGAACGAAGATCTTGATTAGGGCAAGTTTGGCGAAATCGTACAAACGATGGTGAGACAACTCGATCTAGTAACCGTCGACATACTCATTTCGATAATCCAACAGGTTAGAAATAAAGAGGTTTTTACTTTAGAATTTGATGCCTATCAATTTTGGCTTTGGATATATAAGGCAACAAATTCACTTTGTACGGTCTTTTCATATAAAGGTTTCAAAATAAGAGTGATTTTCATATAAATATTATAGATAGCTGAGCAAGACTTAGTTCATACAAGAAAGCATATAATTAGCAAAACTAAAGCCCACTAAAGGAGAATTTTAAATTATTTTATGTATCTTACGGGTACGTGGTGTATATAAATTTTATTTCACCTTCTTTCTATAACTTTTTACGATATGTGAAATTATTTGTTTAGAATTTAGACTTGACATGTGAAAATTCTATTTTATCTTCCTTGTACTATTTCTTATAGTATGTGATATATTTGTTTTTTTATTTCAACTTGGTAGGTCAAATTTATATTTAACCTTTCTCGTATTACTTTATTATAGTAGGTGAAATTATTTGTTTCGAATTTATACTTGGTAGGTGAAATTTTTATGTCACCATTCTCGGGTCACTTTCTTATTAAAGGTAAAATTATTTGCTTTGTATGTAAATTTCGCATGTGAATTTTTTATTTTACCTTCCTTGTATTACTTTCTTATAGTAGCTGAAATTATTTGTTTAGAATTTATACTTGGTAGATTAAACTTTTATTGTACCTTTATTGTATTACTTTCTTATGGTAAGTGAAATTATTGGTTCAGAATTTATACTTTGCATCTAGAAATTTTATTTGACATTTCTTGTATTACTTTTGTCGGAGATGTGAAATTATATGTTTTAGATTTCAATTTCGTAAGTTGACAATTTTATTATACCTTTATTGTATTACTTTCTTATGATAAGTAAAAATATTTTACGTAATGTAACATGGATCACGTCATGTTCTATTGTGAGTGTTTGTTATTTCACCTTCTTCTGATTACTTTTTTTTATTGTATATTAAAATATATTTTTTGGATTTCAACTTGGCATGTGAATTTATTTTTTATTTTTTTTGTATTACTTTCTTATCGTATGTGAAATTATTTGTTTATAATTAATATTTCGTAGATGAAACTTTTATTTTACTTTAGTTATGATATGTGAAATAATTTGTATAAAATGTGTAGGGCATGTACCCACCCGTACATTGGTTGTGCACCAATAGTGCACAACCATACTTTTAAAAAACAATCAAAAATTTTAAATTTTGTTTTTGAATAATTTAATATTATATAAGTTTAAAATGTATACGTTTCTATTTTTTTTAAATGAATAATTTTCTATTTTATTCTGTTCAATTTTTAAGATTTTTTATAGGTTTTATGCGACTAACCTTATTTTTATTTGTTCATTTTAGTACCGAGTTTATTGATGACCAGGGGAAGAATTTGAAAACCGTAAAAAATGTGGAAGATGAGAGGATCCGCGAAAAAAAAACGCGGACCATCCTTGATAATGGACGAGACGGAAAATCAGCGTTTGATGGAAGACAAGGCGTAGAGGTTTCGTAGCGATCGGTCATTGCGCTGCATCAACAAAGTAACCAGGAAAGAAAAAAATTATCGACAAAACAGTTGACGATATAGCTGGGGGCTCTTCACGAAGTGATGCACAACCAGTGCGATCACCTACTGTCTACCGACCATCTGTTGTGTTACCGTTACCGTACGCTGCTCGTTCACCGCCCCCATCACATATATCGGCACGACCACCACCAGTTAGCGATAGGGTGGATGCTACTAGTGATTCTGAGCATGATGTTTTGGATTCTTAGGCGGTTGATGACATCCACAAAGAGAAGCAAAGACAGATGTTTGTATTTTTGAAATACAACAAGATACCTCTCTTTCCTGACTATAAGGATAACGAGGCGTTCCACGTATTCGTCGAACAAGTTAGTATTAACTTTTTGTACGTTTTCGGTAGTTAAGTTTCACCTTGTATGTAATTTTACTTACTCTTTTATTTATAGGCTCGTACATCGTGAGACATACATGTACATTATAATGTGTTACGTATGTTGGACCTGAGCGCTCAGCCAGAGGTGCAACAACACTTAGCGCACACTCCTTTCAGACCCTTATTGTTCACTTGCCTTAGTACTTCATGCATTCCGTACTAAATGAGGTATTTGTCGAGCGTTAGCATCACGAGACCAATACGTTCCACTTCAGCTTCAGAGAGATGATCATCACTCTCGATGATGTTAGCTGCATTACAGGTCTCGCTGTATTGGATAGGACTTTGGACGTGGTTACGACTCCACAGGACGAGGCTTATACTTATTACGCGACTATGTTGGGGTTGAGCATTGCAAAGGTCCACGTGGATCTGGAGTCCACACGAGGCGTTGAGTTCAAGATTAAGTGGTTGCGAGAGACGTTTATAAAAGGCTGCTACCTCGAGCAGACTAACGTCGACACTATCTGGCCAGGTATTATGAGGATAGATGATGTTCTTATTTGGTTGCACTGTATTTGCAGATACCAATCAGAAGAGTATCAAGGCTGATTACCTTTATGATTTGGAGAACGTGGACTCGGGTTTATGGGACATCACATGAGCTACCAGTGCATTGGCCGATCTGTTCCGTGCTTTGGGTGGTGCTTCAAAAGGATTGAATCATAAACTTTATGAATTCGTTGCCATGTTAGACTGCTGGATTTACGATCACTTCCCCGCATTTAAAGCCCTAGAGAACGCATATCACGTAGCGAGGCAGCCGGAGATTGTGAGGTGGCTACCAAAGAGGATTGTCGGAGCAAACGTCCGCCCAAAATCGACGATGTATTCGATTCTTCAAGATCAAAAGGAGACATAGGTAAATAACCACATTTTTATTAGCAACTTATCTATTTTATTTTTTTATTATATTTTATTTGTTATTATATTTTTAACAGGTGGTCTTCCATCCATATGAGGGCATTCGGGTTCAGTTCTCCGTGTAAGATATCTGCACCATCGCTTATCCTTTGTGAATGATGGTCACTGTAAAGGGATACATGCACGATCGAGTCATACGTCAGTTTGGACGGGTTCAGGAGGAACCTTAACTCCCATTCGTACTTAAACCTGGGTACAAGAAGGGAGATATGGCTCGATACACGCGACATGAGAGTGTGTGGTCCTGAACCCGAACTCCTATTCGTACTTAAACCCGGGTACAAGAAATGAGATGTGGCTCGATACACGTGGCATGAGAGTGTGTGGCTAGACTGGCGCCATCAGTTAATTCCAGATGAGAGGTTGACCGTTACCGTCGATACGTACAATCAACGACAAACACATACTGGAGGTACTTGGCTAAGTATGGTTGACATATGATCACCCCGCCCCCACGCACTACCGTCGATAGACTGTTGAAGGCAGTTAAATCTTTGACCACTTTGCCTATACTTCGAGATTTGGAGGGTGCACTCTAGTGGAGGAAACAAGTTTTGCATCTATTCTCTCCTTGGATAGTTGTTCTTATTATTGGACTTTTTTTTAGTTATGCTAGGTTAATATTTGTTTCTCTTTGTGTTTGTATTTTGGTATCGCCTTGGACAATTATGTTTTGGTATTGCATTGGACGATTTATTATTGATTTGTATTAGTACTTTGTTATTATGATTTGAACGTTATTTTGTTTTCATTCATCTTTATATGTTTTATCGAATTGTCAACTTATATCTTTTACTCGAGCCTATAAATTATGTTCAAAACTAGACAAAAACATTACACTAAAATTCAGAAACCTAAAAACTACGAGAAAAACTAATATGATTTAAACCAATATAAACTTTGAAAACCTAATGATTTGTCTTAACTTTAATCTTAAAAGTACTAAAATAACCAATATGATTAAGAGTAATACTAAACGGTCAAAAATTCCTAGAAAAACACATAGACCAATAATATTGGAATGCAAAAAATAAAAATTACAAGATTTGTGCACCATGGGTGCTTAGTCATGAGAACCAATGGTGCACACTACTCTGCACCCAGTGACATTTATCTCGTTTGGTGGATGATGTATCAACAACAAGTTTTCGTTTCAGATGTGGACGCCCGCGGTGTTTCTGCTTCTCCAATGGCTCTAGTAAGGAGGATGTCTACGGATAAATAATTTCAAACCATTTCTTGTAAATGTGTTTTATACGAATTTCGTCTTTTGTCTCCATAATATCGATTACAAGTTTTTCCAAATCATCTTTAAGAATTTTCATTGTTGTTCGGTTCTTACGGGGCTATATTTCTAACCTTCTCCAATTACCGTGAAACGCATCTAAAGATGCAACTTGTCCATTTTTACGCCACTCGTGAATCTAGTGGTAGCAGATATACCGTGTGTAGATCTTATCGCGCATATGCAAATGTCATCGCTTGTATCGTGTTTAGCATCCACCCCATATTCGATAACGATTTTCTTACAATATAAAAGATTGCCTCTAATTCATCTCTAATTCAGTATAAAAGATTTCTAACGCCATGTGGGAAACATTGCCTCGAATTTTCTTACGATATATCGTGAATCATCTCTAATTCAGTATAAAAGATTTCTAACGCCATGTGGAAACATTGCCTCGAATTTTGTTAAATAGTTTGTCAGCGAATCTATATTGTGCTATGTAACGACTCTTTTCAAATGAAGCTTTAATTAAAGAATATTGTATTTTGACAAGTGAATGCATCCTCACCCAAAATAACTCAAAGTTTAGTTTGCTCGTACGTAGGTAATGACTTCAAAGTTTAGTTTACCCGGTTAGTGGTACAATATCCCAAATGCATGGAGTTGTTTGTTTTCCAAACAACGAACTTATAGTGTATTTATAAAGCCATGACTTTTTAGTGTATTTGATTGCTAGAAAGTATTCTTTGTAGTCCAGTTGCATCTCACGTCTGACGTGATCGAGTTCAATTTCTGATGTCGCATACGCTATCTTCTTCGAAGCAGAAACAAATTTCACATGATCGGTTTTCTCATGGAAATACTCCTGAACGTTTTGGTTTATGTGCCAGCAGCATATCATATGCGTTGTCTTTGGGAATACTACTGTTATGGAATTCATTAAGGCTAAATCTCTGTCGTTCAAAATAACAAACGGTTCTTTAAACCCGTGAACGACAATCAACGACTTCAAACATTCTAACACTCATTTGAAGTTGTTATATTCTCACTAGACATGAAAGCAAAAGCCGCACAGTATGTCAAACCAGTAGACGTCACGCCTACTATCTCAAACAACGACATACCATATCTTATGATCTTGTATGTGCTATCTATGATCAACACTATTGGAAATGTCTGCAACAGATCAACACTAACTAGATGCGCAAAAAATATATCAATAATGAATTGTCTGTCGTCTTCACCAGATTTTTGTCATTCGTAATAATTATGCATCTTAAGCTCTCCCAACATGACTTGCGCATAGAAGAAAAATTATCGACATCTATCTTCTTAAAACTGTTCAATATTTCTCTAGGGCATATTACAATAGAAGTCGCCCTTTCAACAATTTCATCTCCTTTTCGTTCAAACGACCTGAGTAAGAATGATCGTCAAGCTGTTTCGAACTTTCATGGTTGTGAATCCCACAAACAACTTCTAACTTCCATCGATCAACTTCCACCAACAACCCTTTTAGGTCAAATAGACAACCATCGGTTTCAAGGCCCAAAACAGATGGTGCTTTCGACCAGATAAGTTTTTCCCGTGAATTTGCCTCCTTCTCCGATGACATCAACTCCTCTATGCTAATCCTTAGCTTCGGCTCAATCATAATCGATTTTGTGTTTTTCTTCAAGGTTGCGGTTGAATGTTCTTGAGAGTTAAAATGTTGAAGTTGATTTTGAAGATCTTCAAAAAAAATACTGCTATGGAGTTTGATCTAGTTAGAATAATATTTTTCTTGGATAAGTTAGCTATATAGAATATCTAATGTTTTGTGATTTTTGATATATGTAGAATATACTGAGTGATTTCTTTTACTTAATGACAACTCTATAATTAATTGGAAGTTCAAAAATATTTTGATCCTAAAACAATCAAAATATATTAACTACAATTTTTTAATAAATTTATATGTTTGCACATTCATAGCTACATCCATAAAAAATTATTTTCATATTGCTCGTAATATTTCCTTATAATAAGTGAAGTTATTAGCCGTAACGTAACATGAATCACGTTCTCTTGCGTTTAGGATTGCTATCGGTCCGGTTCGGTCCGGATTCTGAAAGAACCGGACCGCTAAGCTTTATCGTTTCGGACCGGACTGTTAAGTTTTCGGTTCTAATTTTTGGAACCGGACCGAACCGTTAAGTTTTCGGTTCGGTTTGGTCCGATCCGGTTCGATACGATTCGGTTTGGTTCCGTTTCGGTCCGAGTTTGGTTCGGTCCGAGTTCGACCCGGTTCCGTTTCGGTCCGGTTCAGTTTCGGTTCAGTCCACTTAAAAAGAATTCAATTAAAATTTGATTTTTAATTTTTTTATTGAAGTAAATGATATAAAAACTAAAGTTTATAAATTAGAATTTTTTTAAAAAAATTGGTAATTAATCATTAATTTTGGTATTATAATTTATAAAAAAATAAATAATAATAAATAATAACCGGTTTTATCGGTTCGATTCCGTATCGATTTTATCGGTTTGATTCCATATCGTTCCTATCGGTTTATCGTTCGGTTCCATATCGGTCCTATCGATTTATCAATTTTATGTATTCGGTTCCTAACCGATTTTTGTTTCGGTTCTTTATCGATTTTGAGAATGAAACCGCAAACCATACGTTTAAGGTTCGGTCCGGTTCTCGGTCTTATCGGTTTGATCCGTTCTCGGTTCTGGAGCACCCGTTGACAGTTGAGTGTTTTTGACTTAATGTGAACTTATATGTTACCGTGATACTGAGACAATTCTGCCGTTTTCTGTCTGTTTGTTATCCGAGGGTCACTATAGACACCGATCCGATAGTGTTCGCGAGGCAGTAGTTTTGGCAACCGCATGATTTTCCTGTTTGTTAGTCAAAAGAATTCTGACGGCTAAATCACGACTTCGTCATCTAATTGCTTGAAACTTTCGATTTCTCAGTGCGCCACGGGCTGATGTTCTTTCACAACATAATCCAAAAAAAACTCGTTTCTCTTCTACAGCCATGGCTGCAAGAAGAACCACCATTGGAGCTGAAATTAGGGCTTTTCAGTTCCCGCATCATCTTAAAGAACATCCATCTCGATGTTTCCTTTGTCAATCAGTTAGTAGAGGACGGCTCTTCTCCTTTCTCCTTCGAGATAGTTACCGTAGATCACCTGAGCGTTTGCTTCTCCGCCTGGTCTAGCCCTGCGTTTTCTATCGAGGTTCGCGGTTTTCACGTGACGTTATCGGCTAGGTAATTCGATGTAGAACAGCAATTGTCACTATATTTGATTGTGTATATGCACCGGTCTCTAGCACTGTGGATTGTGTTTTATAGTGGTCATGCATTATTTGAAGGGAAATGGAGAATGGGAGCTCGAGAAGACCGAGAAGTTTGCTCAAAGGATCCTCCAGCAGGATAAACGAGGTTCTTTCATTGATCGACCCTGAGGTACCGTGTATCATTTTATATTCCTACATTTTGGGATTTTAGATTTGCTTTTTTGTTTGGATTTATATCAACAAGCTCTGTAGCGGCAAAGATATTTAATAACAATATCGCCAATTGTGTTGATATTGAGTTATTATCTCATGCTTAAACTGACCTACGCGGCATAGCAAGTAGGTAAGTCTGTGTTTTAACTACTACTACTAGCTAAATTCACCTAGGGCCACCATTGTTTTTTCTTTCTCAGGGTTTTGCTTTACACGGCATTTTGGAAAGGGTCCTGGTTAGAAATTCTCGGAGAAACCAGCTTAAAACTTCTTTTCTGAATCTTCTACTTAGACAATGTCATTTGGAAATATTTAACTTTGATCTGGAATTGCGGCACCTTATTCTGAATGATAGTTTGGTGTACTTGTTGCAAATTAAGGAGCTCAATGCTGAATCCCAAAACTGTGTAAATGGAAATCTTCTAGGGGGACTTGTCTATGCGCTTTTTCGACCTCTTAAGAAGAACACTTTTACTATCAAGAGCCGTGGTTTTGCGATTGGGTATAAGAGTGCTGACCGTGCCATATATGTTTGTGCTGTAACTCTTTTTTTCATTTGCATCAAATTGCATGATCTTCAGCTTGTTGGTGTCAGTCTTCGTATCCCAGAATTAAATTTCTTGTTGTCTCCTGCCGACCTTCCTGTTATTAAAGCACTTGAAATGTTATCTTTCAAAAAAGATAAATTCACTAGAAGTGGCCGGTATCTATGGAAAGTAGCCGCAAGCAGAATAGGCAATCTGAGATTGTCACTGCACAATACAGTGGCCACTGCAATTCTCTGGCTGCAGTATGTAAATGCTTATGAGTATTTGCTCTCAGTAACTGTACACTCCTATGACAAGAGTAGGTTCGTTGTTAAGCTATCAAAAGATAAAATGCTCTCAACTTCAATTGCACGTAAGTGGGAGGCTATTTCTAAGATTGAAGAAAAGCTGCCTTCTGAAGCTATTGCACGTGCTAGGCGAGTAGCCAGATACAGAGCCACATTAGATCATCAAGATGCTGGAGATAGCTTTAGTGACTCCTTTGTTTATAGACGGTATCAAATATTTTACAAGGCCCTTCAAGTACCAGCATCTTTCTGGAGATTTTTGTGTGGATTATTTCAGGTAGTGCAACTATTACTTTTTCCAAGGAAATATATTCCTAAACCACCAGAAACTGAAAATGACGAAGGAATTGATTCTGATTACTCTTCTTCGCAACCGCACTTCATTCTAAATCTTGGGAAGGTTTTTGTCACGGTATATCCAGAAGGTAAAACTAATCTGTATATTGAAAATTTAGATTCTCCTAGTGGGTGTCTGTATCAAGATTTCTGTTCATTTAGCTTTTCAGTTAAAGAGTTTCTACTCATGTACAATAAAGCTGATTCTAAACAATATCTATCAATGTCATGTGGACATTTGATGGCTAAAACATTAACCTTTAGTGAGCCTCCTTGTATAAAGAATAGTTCAGAGGATTTTCATAATTCTGTAAATGGAAATAAAATGGAAGATAAAACTTCGACTATATTGTGGTCTGAGCCCATGCAATTGTTTCTGCATGACGAATGTGATAGGAATGGTTCCACCAGTCAAAATGAAGGTGCTTCACATCTCGAGAGGTTTACCAGAGAAATGTGGTTGGGGTGGCATAGGGCTTGTATGACATATGAAGAATACAAGATTGAGTATTGTGAGTCTCCGTGGTTTTTGTGGGAGACCAAAAAGTTTTTAACATTATGCGATACCAAGAATAAAAATTCTGGATCTTGGAAATGCAATATAACACTTGGGAAGGTGAACTTTACTTTCGGATACTCATCAATTCAATCAATTATATTACTTCTTGGGCAGATACAATATGCGCAATGCTTGGCTACAGACAATGTGAGGGCTAGACTTTTCTCATGCTGTCCACAAGCAAGTATTGGTCACCAAGAAAGCATTAAGGAGGCGGAAATAATTACTTTGTATGACCAATATGAGCTCTATTCTACAAGGACGAAGATGGCCTTGCATAGGATTATTTCGGAGCAACTTGTTGAACTTGCCATATTCATCGTCGGTCCTCATATCCAGATATCACTAGGAAATAATGAAGCAGGCAGCAACAAAAAAAAGGCAAATGATGTGATTGTCCAAGAGGATTTGAATCTCATGATTAACATACATAACATTGAAGTTGTTGTCTGCCCAGCTTCAAATATTGGTTCAATTGCGTTAGACATTTGCTCAAGACATGATGGTGCTGACTCAGAGTGCGCCACCTTTCAGAAGTTCCAGATGATTGATCTTCCAAAATTATATAATGACAAGTATGCATCTCATGGGTTGGTATCACTGTTTTCATACATGAGAGTCATTGGACTGGATGCTTTTGTTTGGGACTTTGCAGAAAATCGACAGAGGCAAATTCTTGCATTGAAGCCTATAACTCTACAGCTGTTGCTCTTCAGGTAGTAGTTTGGGTCATTAATGTTCATGAATTAGAAACTTTGGTGACCTTTACCTTTCTCACTATGATGTTTTCTTTTTTGCATCGTAGAGGAGAAACTGAAGCCTTTTTCAGTGAAATGTGAATACTTGACAGCCTCGTATTTTGCTTTTATATTTCTGTTCTTACTTGTTTATATGAAAATGCTTAAAATTATATTTGAGTTATATTTTCGTTTCTGGGATCCTGTATCAAAGCATGCTAAAATGTACTATGGCATGCTAAAGATGTTTACTCGTTTATTTACTTTGCTTGAGGGGACGTGTTTGCATCATGACTGTAGTTGATATTGAAAGTTAAAGTAGTTTGCATCTTAAGTAGGGATATAATGCCATGCAGGGAGTCTGTTTATAGTTTCGGAACAGCTGTTACTGCTTTCTCAACAGCTCTGAATGGGTTGGCTTTTGGATTATTTTTTGCACCATTTGTGGATGAGTTGTACATGTTCTTTCAGGTAATTGTTGTTTCTTTTCTGTTACCTGCTCTCTTCTTATATGTAGCCCTTGTTTACTATATTATATAGTTGCCAAATATTGCGATCGGTATCGCACTTATCGTGACTTGTGATACGTAACTTAATTTTGAAACCCAACGTAAATGTATCTTAATATAAATCGCTGGGTTCCATTACAGATGCCGTATCTCACGATAAATCTGTATCAGCGAGAAAGAAAGTAAGACTAGAGTTAACTATTCTCTCACTCACTCTTTCATTTGCTGTCTCGAGCGACTTGGTGCCTTGTTTGTGGCCCCGGAGAGTGTGTATATACACTACTTTAGGTCAAAGCAGAGAGTATCATGATTGTTTATGTGATGTTAGTAGTCAATATAATTGATAATGGATGCTTATAATTAATAACAGATAGACCCTTCGGTACACAACTGAATGGCTAGAGAGGACTGGTTACTTAATTCATTATAAAAGACTTATTTCGCTTAATTTGTAATTGGGTAGCACGTGCTTTTTAGTTGTTGTCGACTACTGAAGAATACCAAACAAGACAGTGTTTCTTACATTTACAGCATTTCAATAACTGAACTCGGTTAATCTATGCCAGGTATTTGTACGTTCATATTCGGCTTTATCGAACGCTTTTAACAGCTACAGTTCTGTTGGTTATCTACCCAGTCAAAGATCTGTTGTGGTCCCCGTGGAACATGAGCTTGATGCAACTTTTTCTGAAGATTCTTCCTTTCTTTGTACTAAAACTCTTTTGTTAGCTAATGTGGAGTTTAAGTTGATGCCGATGGATATGATTCTTCAAATTTATAGGGTAGATGACAAGGTAAAGAGATTTTTGACGGCCGCGGATACCATTAGAAAGTTAGCACATCATGACGCGGGCAACTGTGGAATTTGGTGTTCTGTTAATCAAACATGTCTCGAGATATCTTATGAAGAAAAGAAGCTTGGCTTCCGAATTGATTTGTCGGAAATTCAGTCTCTACTTTTCAGATATCAGGAAGAGAAATTGAAATATTTTGATTACTTTCTATCAAAGAAATTCCCGCTGAATTCGGATAATTGCTTGTATGAAATATGTGTTGCTAGTTTAATCTTTACCATATGGTTAGGAAAACCTGGGGATTCATCATCTCCTAGAAGATTAAGCTATGCACCTGATGGTTCAGCATCAAGGGATTGTTCATCATACACTGTCAGGAATATATTTATGACAAAGGAACCTGAGATATCGACCGTTCAATCATTTAGCTTTGGCGAAAAGTCAGGGGCTGTCTCAGATATTCCCACACTTGCCTTAACCAATTGGATACTCATAAATGTAGCATTGAGTGAGGTTTTTGTATCAAGGTGCTCAATAAAGAATGTTTTGGCTGGCGCTCATCAGTCTACTCAGCTTCTAATCTCGGTTTCTGTAGGGGCGAAATTTCAGACAATCACTTTGAGTATCCAGGTGCAAACTGTCTTATCTAGAGCTTTATACTTTACTAGAAACCCTGCTTTATTGGTTTTAATCAGTAGTTCTTCTGTCTCATTCAGTACTTAGAATGTAACATATTAAATTTATTATATATTCAAGTCCTTAAATACTTCTAATGAGATGTATGCTGCTGCTGGCAGGGTGGTCTTTTTGTCCTTGAACCTATAGCTGCGGTGACATTACTTTTAGGTTTTTCTTCATTCTTGCACTACGTAACAAGTGTCTTATCAAATTTACCTACATCGACTGCATGCCTTGAGAAAACTGAAGCTGGTTTAGGTATGTCTGGGCACAATGATCGTTCTTTGACGGAGTATGGTCATGGTCAGGAGCCACTTCTTTGTTCTCAGCAAGTAAAATCAAATTTGTTGGAAACTCTTTCTATTGATGCGTCTAAGTTCTCACTTGTCTTTGTTGGCGAAAATGAAACTGGTACTTTCAATGTAGTCTAAATTTCGTTATTATGCTTGGACAGTAGGTCAACAAAAGTTGGTGATTTATATAGGTGGTGTCCAGGAGCTTGTTCTTGAAGTGGATATCCATATGGACTTCGAGATCGTTAGCATGCAGCAAAAACTTGTTTGTGATCTTGCTCGTTTATCAATTCTTTCTCAAGACCTTTGCGAGAATTCTGAAAATGAAAACAAAATCCCTTATTTCTCTTCACTGACAACAAATGAATCATCTATCTATTCTGCATCTGAAGTTATTTTTCGAGCGTCCCAGCAGGGACATGAAAATGCTTCAGCTGATGGTGCTAGGTTTTTGAGAGATCCTGTCTCTGAGAAAGAGTTTGCTGTGAAAGATTGCGTATCTGACATTTTGAATATAAAAAATCAGAACTACATATTGCGACATCTTGGTGCTTTTGTTTCTGTTGATGGGCCTTATAATTGGCCTCTGCAGTTAAGCCAGGCTTGGGTCGGCTCTGGTTCTGTTTCAGGTTTTGATGCAATCCTTTCTCTGCCCGAATTCCAGGTAAGAGAAGTTATTTAAAATACAACTTTGAAGGGATGTCCAACATTACATATTTTCCTGCACGTGAACACTTTATTCAGTACCACCATTTAAAGACATAAGTTTTGAATTACAATGGTTAAACATGTATGTATGTAATCTACTTTATTACATCAGATGATCCTGTCTATGGTGTCTACCTTTGGTGGCCTGTGGAGCAGTGAGACAAGTAATCTCCTTGACGTGAGGCAAGGATCCAGCAGCATTAAAATTGACAAAAGTTTTGAGGCTATTGTTCTTGATGGTACTTTATATTTAGATGTTCTGGTACGTTGTTTTTATTTTGCAGACTTCCGATAACTTAACTAATCATTATATATAGGAGCAATTGTTGCAATTCAAGATGTACACCAACACTTGTACTTGACAGTTGAAGGTGTGTGTGACAAGTATACTTTAGCTGGTGCACTTCATTATTCGCTCGTAGGAGAAAAAGCTCTTTTCAGGGTATGATAAAGAACTCTTTTCTGTAATCAATCAAAAGATGTTTTTCTCTGCACTGTATTATATATATATATATATACACACGATTGATCAATTATGAAGTTTTGAAAATTCCATCTGTATGCCTAGAGTATTTGTGTCTGGTGTACGGTATGTTTGTATCTTTATATGATATTGCATAGTTGCATCAGGGTGAATGCGGTATGTTTTAAAACTATGGGTATTGATCTTCTTCTTGTCAGAGTACCCATTAATTTTACCTGTGCTGATTCTGTTAATATCTGATCCTCATCGATTTCCTGCTTTTTATTTCTTTTCCATGCTATGAAGAGTTGAATGTAGAACTGTAAACAAACAATATTCTAAGGACTTTCCATCTCTTTGATGTATTAACTGATTATAGACAGAGTGCCCGCCTTTTATCTCTACTGATTCTGTTAATATCTGATCCTCACCGATTCCCTGTTTTTTATATATTTTCCATGCTATGAAGAGCTGAATGTAGAACTGTAAACATACAATGCTCTAAGGACTTTCCATCTCTTTGATTTATTAACTGATTATTACTTTTAAATTTCATCGTAGATGGCCTTAATATATTAATGCCTTATATAATCTTTTCTCAAATTTATGCATAGGTCCAATACCATAAGCAGAAGATGTGGAAGTCATCAATTTTGTGGTTCTCGTTGACATCACTGTATGCTAAAAATGAAGCAGGGGAGCCGTTAAAATTGAACTACTGCCCAGGATCAGGTTTTGTTGACATATCTGGTACTTATGACAATGCATCATCACTTTGGAGAGCACTTTCTCGTGAACCTGAGAGGTATAATAGTGACATTGATTGGGAGCCTTACAATCAGTTGGTTCAAGGCACCTTTTACCTTGTCAACAAGAAGAGTGAATATGCTGTTGCTTTTATTGATGGTATTCCAGAGTTTATCAAGAAGCCAGGAAATCCATTCAAGTTGAAACTATTTGGTGATTTTTCTGTGCTTGAAACATTCGGTCTGGAGTTTTCAAATAGTCACATGCCTGGTGGAGCCCACAAAATTGAAAGGGAAACTTCTGCACAGATTGGAGTTCTCCCCTGTGTTAAAATTACAATTGATGAAGTTTCTCTGACTGTTGTGGATGAACTTGTAGAGTCAAAGGATAGATTTTCTCTCCTTCACGGTTCATTAAAGAAAACCCAGTTAACTGTACAGATTCTATCTACTAAAGTCAGGGTTGTTGGAACATTAGAGGCTTTGCTGAACTACTATGACACCCAGAGGAATATATGGTCAGTGTTCTTCTGATGTCCATGTGTCTTTTCCCTCTTTTCTCTTGTCTAAGTTTCGCAAAGAGCCAAGTTATAATTAGTTTTCTATTTTGATTAATGAATGGCCACAGGAGAGAATTTATTCAGCCACTTGAAGTTTGTATGGTTTTACGTTCTACATTCCAGACTGGGGATTCAGAAAATAATTTGCGTAAAATGCCTGTTCATATCTACTGTCGGACTAACAAGGTATCATGTTTCTTATATGATAATTTTTGCGTCTTGCTACATCCAAAGTTGTAACTGTGGCATGTAAACAGATGGAGATCTTTCTGACTGAGGCTTCATTGGACATACTTCTCTTTGTGATTGGGAAGTTAGACTTGGCTGGTCCCTTTTCAGTTAGAAGCTCTGCAATATTTGCCCATTGTATCAAGGTCTGTTACATCACGGTTCAGAAAATGCATCTTCGTATATAGGACTCCGACTCCAATGGAGCTTTTTTGCTGCATGAGACTGAAAATTTCTATTTACGCAGGTTGAAAACCAAATAGGATTGAGCCTTCTATTTCAATGTAATAAAAAGCAAACTCTGATTCCTCCAAGGTAAGCCATAAAAACTATCTGGACACTTACATACTTCTCTATAAGCCGATGGATTTGAAGCCTTGCATGATCATCATAATTTTAATTGAACAAATTTTTTCTAGCGCGTGTTCAGTTCTATGAATGCACTTGCTTGCACAGTCAAGTGATCAACTGCATCGAAAGATTTACTATCATAGAGATAATTATTAGTTAGAATCTTATAGACAGGCATGAAAGCGTGTACATGCATGCTTGTACACACACACCCCCTTCACCTGTCTGTGTTTCTGGAGATAATTTTATAATAGATTGGCTAATCTTAATGTATAGGCACGCCGCTTTCGCAAATGAAGCTCCAGACGCTGCTCCAGTTGTTTCAGTCCAACTTTCAGTCGGATCGTCTACAACTAGTTCAGTTAATATATCCCTTTTAGAAACTCAAGCACTTGCTTGGAGAACGCAAATAGTTCAAGGTATGTAAATACCTTTTTGGTCTGTGTTGAAGTTTCTTTGGAGAATTATTATATACAAATAAATTTGCCCAAGAACTGTGTTATTTAGTCGGGTTCACATTTAGTATATCCAGATCATTGGGTGAGTACTTAGACCTTCTTTTTCTACTCGTTCAAAGTCACTGGATATTAGGCACCCTTGTGTGTACGTTCAAATAACTTTGATATGATAAGATTACTCTTTCACTTAAGATTTGTTTATGCACTCAGATTTTATCTTTGTTAACTGTGGCAATAATACTTTGGACAACTACTTGTCAAGCTTTGTAAAAACTAGAAAAGATTTATTATAACTTAGAATTTCAATACAAGTTAAAGCCATATATATAAGCTCTGAAAATATCTTATTATTATACTAATCTACTGTAATAAAATCTAATCTAATAATATCTATAATCTAATAATATCTATAATAGATTACGTTTGAATATTGACTATAATAAATTATTTAGTCAATATATATTATTATTTCCTTTAACACTCCCCCTCAAGCTTGTGCGAAAGTGCTTTAACTGAAGTACTTGAAGTGCAAGCTTGATCGAAAGACTGAAACGAAATCACACTCCCCCTCAACCTGGAGCATATATATTAATCATGCCCAACTTGTTACAAATATAAGTAATCCGTGATCCATTGAGCGCTTTTGTGAATATATCTCCTAGTTGTTCTCCTGTTTTGACATATCTCGTATGAATGAGATTTTTCTTGAATCTTTTCGCGGATAAAATGACAATCAATTTCAATATACTTCGTTCTTTCGTGAAAGACAGGATTAGACGCAATGTGCAGCGCCGCTTGATTATCACACCATAATTGCGCAGGCATGGTAGTCTTGATGCCAATATCATTTAATAATTGGAAAATCCAAATTATCTCACAAGTAGATTGAGCCATGGCTCTATATTCAGCTTCAGCACTTGATCGCGATACAACATTTTGTTTCTTACTCTTCCAAGATACCAAATTACCCCCTACAAAAACACAGTAACCAGTGGTCGATCTTCTATCAGTTTTAGATCCAGTCCAATCTGCATCTGCAAAACACTCTATATTTGTATGACCAATACTGCCATACCACAATCCTAGTCCATGAGCTGATTTGAGATAACACAAGATATGTTCTAGTGCTGCCCAGTGATTAACTGTTGGAGAAGACATAAACTGACTTACAACACTGACTGGATATGCAATATCTGGTCGAGTTACTGTAAGGTAATTGAGTTTTCCTACTAATCGACGATACTTTTCTGGATCACTAAACAATTCTCCGTCATCTTTCAGTAATTGCGAATTAGGAACCATTGGTGTATTACATGGTTTTGCTCCTAGCTTTCCTGTTTCCATCAACAAATCTAGAACATATTTTCTCTGCGATAAAAGATTACCTTTGTTGCTTCTTGTTATTTCAACCCCCAAAAAATACTTCAATGGTCCTAAATCTTTTGTTTGAAATCGCGAATGTAAAAATATTTTAAGCAATGAAATGCCTTTAGTATCATTCCCAGTAATAATGATGTCATCTACATATACAACAACGAGTATAATTTCATTTGCAGAACGTTTATAAAAGACAGAGTGATCACAACTGCTCTTCTTCAACCCAAATTCATTTAATGCATCACTAAACTTGCCGAACCAAGCACGGGGACTTTGTTTTAATCCGTACAATGATTTATACAAACGACATACCTTTCCTCTCTCCCCCTGAGCAACAAATCCAGGTGGTTGCTCCATATAGACTTCTTCTTGAAGCTCTTCGTGTAAAAATGCATTTGTAATATCTAACTGATGTAATGGCCAATCATTTGATGCTGCTAAGGAAATAAATAAACGTATAGAAGTAAACTTAGCTACCGTAGAAAAGGTTTCAGAGTAATCAACACCATAGGTTTGAGTATATCCTTTTGCAACAAGTCGTGCTTTGAGACGAGCTAGCGTCCCATCTGGATTCATTTTTACATTAAACACCCATCTACAACCGATAGCTTTCTTTCCAGTGGGTAAATCAACCAACTTCCAAGAGTACCAGTGTCTTCTAATGCTCTAATCTCTTCAAACATTGCAGCTTGCCAGCCAGAATGACTTAATACTTCGTGGACAGTTTTTGGAATAGAAATAGAATCAAGAGATGCAATAAAAGCTCGGGTAGAAGAAGTTAATTGATCATATTTTGCGAAATAAGAAATTAGATAAGTACATTGTCGTTTACCTTTTCGAAGAGCAATAGGAAGATCAGGAGTGGACTCATTATCGTTTGTAGCAGGATCTGGAGACGAAGGAATTGGTAGTGGACATGATGGAGGAGGTGCTTTACGTCGAGAATAAACATATCTAATAGGAGGTCGATATGGTGGAGGTGGTACATCAGATCTTTGAACGGTGGTGTACATGAGTAAATCATCATCCACAGTAGTGGTTTCTGGATCGACATTAGACAAACCAGGAAAAAATGGAACATGTTCTAAAAATGTAACATCCTTAGTACTATGTAACGATCAAGAGATGGGGAAAAATATTTATAGCCTTTTTAAAACCTAGAATATCCAAGAAAAACACATTTTAAGGATTTGGGATCTAATTTTGTACGAGTAGGACTTACATCCCTAACAAAGCAAGTACAGCCAAAAATGCGTGGTTCAATAGGAAATAGAGGTTTAGATGGAAAAAGCACGGAATATGGAATTTTATTTGAAAGGATAGTAGATGACATACGATTAATTAAAAAACATGCAGTGGAAACAGCATCTGCCCAAAATAATTTTGGTACTTTCATTTGGAAAAGAAGTGCACGAGTAACCTCTAAAAGATGTCTATTTTTTTCTTTCAGCAACACCATTTTGAGATGGCGTGTCCACACACGAAGTTTGGTGAATCATTCCTTTTTGTTCCATAAATAATTGAAATGCATTTGAGCAATATTCTTTACCATTATCACTTCTTAAAATACGAATAGGACAATTAAATTGGGTATTTATTTCTGCAGTAAACGTGCAAAATATTAAAAATAACTCAGAACGATTTTTCATTAAATACAGCCATGTAACACGGGAATAATCATCAACAAAACTAACAAAATATTTAAAACCAGTGTTAGAAACAACAGGACAAGGACCCCAAACATCTGAATGAACAATTTCAAAAGGAAATGCAGCCCGCTTATTAATACGAGGATATGATGGAAGACGATGATGTTTAGCAAATCTACATGACTCACATTCTAATGATGTCAAATGCCGAAATTTAGGATAAAGTTGTTTTAAAGAGATTAAAGATGGATGACCCATACGACAATGTGCTTCAAATGGAGATGTAATACTAGAACATGCAGTAGATGTATGACAGTCTTTATCAAGATAGTAGAGATCTCCACTCTCATGCCCTCTACTAATTATTTTATTCGTCGTAAGATCCTGAAACAAACAATGATCAGAATAAAAGGTAACAACACAATTTAGTGTTTTAGTGAGTTGGCTAATAGAAATAAGGTTGAATGAAAACTGAGGGAGATGTAAAACAGATGTCAAAGAGATTTTTGGTGGGATTGACAGTCCCTGAACCTAAAACACGAGATGAACCTAAAACACGAGATGATGATCCATCTGCCAATGTGACATTAGAATGATGTGTATTTGAAAGAGAAGTAAAAACTTGTTTATTACCTGTCATATGTTCTGTGGCAGCATAATCAATGACCCAATCAGAGGAAGAAGAAATAAGACATGTAGTTGAGTTACCTGACACACAAGCTGCACCTGACACACAAGCTGCAGGGTTTTTAAGATCTTGTGACTTTAGAGACTCTTGGTACTTGGAAAATTGAGCATATTCCTCGGCGGAAAGCACATGAGGTTCCTCGTTCGTTGTCATATTAGCAAATTGAACATTGTTTAGATCACCACCATGGTTACCAGAACTGTTATGTCTATTGTATCCATCTTGACTATTGTATCCACCACGACTACTGCGATTACCGTACCCACCACGACTGCGATTACCGTACCCACCACGATTACCACGATAGTTTGATCTACCACAACTACCATAATCGCTTGATCTAACACAACTACCATAATCGTGATTACCACGATAGTTTGATCTACCATGACTACCATAATCATTATATCCACCACGAACACCCATCTAGATTTTTTTTATCTAGATTTTTTATAGAAACCCTAATGGCTCTGATACAAGTAAAAACTAGAAAAGATTTATTATAACTTAGAATTTCAGTATAAGTTAAAGCCATATATATAGGCTCTGAAAATATCTTATTATTATACTAGTCTACTCTAATAAAATCTAATCTAATAATATCTATAATAGATTACGTTTGAATATTGACTATAATAAATTATTTAGTCAATATATATTATTATTTCCTTTAACAAGCTTCAAACTAATCTGCTATTGCAAATGATCTAAATTACTGAATTACATTCGAACATATCTGCGAGTATGTCGTGGTTTTGTGTATAGAACCAAGTGCAAATTTTTGGTTGCGAGACTATATCAGTTGTTACTGGAGGCACAAATTTGGGCAAGGCATTAGATGTATTAGAGATTGGGTTTCACATAGGTTCATGTATTTGAACTTCAAGACCTATAAATAGCATGCCAAATAAATGTTTGGTTGACCAAATAGCTCCAAAGTTGAAGCTGATGAGAAAAGCTTGGTTTAATCTCAGTAAACTAATTTGTATGCTGTCTTAATGTTAAAGGTTAAAAGAATAATTTATGCATCTTTTTCTGTGTGATAGTTTCGAAAGTGTGTTACCCTAAAAGATTCTCTTTGTACAGATTCTAGGACTTACCCAGGGCCATTCATTGTGGTTCGTACTTCAAATAGATCTGAGGTATCTTTTACTCTTTTAAACCTTTGTAGATGAAATCACCCATGAAATGTTTGTCTAAGTGTATTAGTTATTTCCTTTACAAATATCGGTAAAACCTTGTAGGAGGGTTTGTCAGTGACGGTGTCACCTTTGATAAGGATACATAATGACACTCAATTTACCATGGTGCTACGTATCCGATGTCCTCATCAAAATCATGATGATTTTGCTACTGTGAGGTTACAGGCAGGTGATATAGTTGATGATTCAATAGCAGCTTTTAATGCTATAAATGAGCCTGGAGAATTAAAGAAGGCGTTGACATCCTTAAGTGTCGGTATGTACTGTCAATTCATGTCTTTAAAAGTTTAACCAACTGAAACGTATATGGTTACAGGATTATTTCTATCTCAACTCTCTTCACAACATTATTGGCCCGTGGACTTGATTATTCTCAATTTTTTTTCAGTTAGAAGTATTTTATCACCTATTGCCGACAGTATAATTATTTCTCTTTTCTCTGAGTTGCACCTTTTGCTACATCATGAATGAAATTGGAGCCAGTATTCATTTATTTATTTATTTTTTGCATGGATAATTGAAGATGCAATATTTTTTAATCTAGTAACTGTACTTTTAGAATAATACCCTCAGAAATGAAATTTCTTTATTCTGCTACCCTAGTCTTGTCTTGAACTTTACTTCTCGAGGTGAATACATTGGAACAAAGTGACGGGCAAAGCTAGACATCTGCCTTTATAACAATTTTTTAAATGGCGTATGAAAGCTCATAATTTGAGGAATTAAAGATATACGGAGTTTTTTTAATGTTTGTTTATACTGAAAATATAAAAAGGAAGTTTTAATTGCCTATAGGCAAAGTTATGTAAAAGCTGAAGAAAGATTTTTCTCTCTTTAAAACCAAGGGGATGTCAGGAAATTATTTCCTTCTACATTACTTGATGGTTCTATTTGTGTTTTTTTTCCTTTTCTCCCTTCTTTTTTCCCCTATTCTCTTACAAAATATTTTGGAAAGCCAAACAAGATAAGAACCAAGGAGATTAAGGATTTTGGTAATTTTTTTGATACTATATTTACAATTGCAGCAGAAAAGTGTTTTTTATGTCTTTTCAATTCTTATGGTTCACTCGTCATGAATAGTTTTTTTTTTAACGTATTTTTCGGTTTCTTAAGATCACCAAATTTTGTTTTAACGCTTTTTTGGCTCTAAATATTGTCACTTGATTTATATTATCCTGGTTGTTTCAGAATTAGCTATATGCTAGCAAGTATAGTTTTGACCCTCAAGATCTCAGTATGCAAACTAGTGGCTATATGATTTTTTAATATTGATATAAAGTCCGTGGAATTATGAACTTATGCGTGTAAACTTATTTGCAGGTAACTTCTTCTTTTCTTTTAAACCAGAAATTTCAGATTACTTGATTAGGCCTGAGGGTCCTCTTTCAGTGGAATGGTCAGAAGAGCTTAAAGGTGGAAACGCTGCTCGTGTATCTGGTATTTTTGAAAAATTAAGCTATGGAGCGAGAAGAGCTTTATCGGTGGAATCAATGAAGTGTTCCTTCAGTAGTACACACTGTACCCTCAGATCTGAAGATGTCAGTGTGGATGACATGCATTTTTTGACCCAAACAATTGTAAGAGATGTACCTATAATTCAACCGGAAATATCGGCTGATGGTTTCAAAAAGTTAAACTCACCAATTGCATTTCAAGAGCAAAAGGAAATATTTCTTCTGCCTACTGTACGGGTGGCCAACTTATTGCATATGGAGATACATGTCCTCTTAAGCGAGACAGGTAAAAGAAGATAAATATCTGCATTGATGTTGTACTTGATTTCTTTTGACTTCTATTTTATTGCAGAACAATGTCCCCCTGTGGGCTGCGGAAATATTTGCAAACAGGCGAGTATACTGAATGGATCAACAGTTGATTTTTTTGTCAATCCTTCCATTATTTTCTTCAGTGCTACTTTAACTGCTTTTGGTTCGAGCTGCAAACCTGTTAACAGTGGTGAATGGGTCAAGAAGTTAGATAAACGTAAGAAGAATCTTCGGCTTTTGGATATTGATCTGGATTTTGGTGGTGGAAAATACTATGCAACTTTGAGATTGTCACGGGGAGACAGGGGCATATTAGAGGTTTTAATGCAGTGTCAATATCATATGTTATTATTGTACTTATATAATTCTTATCTGATTTTTTTTATATTGGTTAATGTCTGTTTTTTCTGAAGTTAGTTGTTATGGTTCATATTGTACGAGTTTTGTTACTTGTATGTTTGGAAAGATGAACTTTGTATCTGTTTGCAGGCAGCTATCTTTACAAAATATGCACTAAAGAATGATACCGAATTTTGTTTGTTTCTTTTGGCTCCTAAGCAAAAGACTATATCTAGGTATTGGGTCCGAGTTTGGTCAATGGACACTATATACCTTTTATGCACTTTCTGAATTGATTATGGTAATTAAATGTAGAGAAGAAGTAGAGAAATTTGGTCCCAGCATTCCTCCGGATTTGGGATTGTTTTTGCCCGGAAAGTCGACATCGTCGTGGTTTTTGAGGTCATGATTCGCAAACTTCATCCTTTTTCATGTTATTTTTGTTATATGTTATTACTTATTATCTTTGTATAGACTTCTTATGTTACTCTATTTACCAGATCCCACAAGGTGCGGATTAAAATGTTGGAAGATTCTGCATCGGAGTCACTTTTGGACCTTGACGCTTTATCTGCCCTAACAGAGATAACTTTGGAAACAGTTGATAATTCTGGAATCAAATATATTACAAAGTTTGGAGTGTCTATTGGACCATCATTGGCAATTATGGGGCTTGTACCATCACAACTTTTGACTTTGGTGCCCAGACATATCATACTTAACGAGTCCTCGGAAACCATTTTGGTCCGGCAATGTAATCTTGAGGTTCATATTCATTCATCTTAATTGCCTGATCTTTTCTGAATATTAACAATGTTTACTTAGCACTTAATTGCACATTTCTCTTTCTTTCCTTTTTGTATGTTCAAAAGGATGACACTGCTGGTATAGTTTCCATCAATGGCTCACATAAAGCAGTGCTGCAGTTGCGCCATGGATTTATCAAGAGGACAGAATTCAGTTTATTTGAAAAATTCATCAGAAAGCACCGTAGCGACAATGATAACTCTTTAGCATATATCCAATTCCGGCTGAGCGATCCTAACCTGACTTGGTCTGGGCCTTTATGCATCACGTCTCTTGGTCGCTTTTTCCTTAAATTTAGGAAGGATGCCAAGAAGGAAGAAGAACATGTAGCTGAGTTTGCCTGTATTACTGTGACAGAAGAAGGCTCAACTCTAGCTGTCCAATTCCACAAGCCTCCAAATATCAATCTACCATACCGTATTGATAATTGCTTGCAGGGGATTTCTCTTACTTACTATCAAAAGGTTATAGTTCTCTTTCACGTTATCATCAGCTACATATTTAACAGTTGATGGTTTCTTTCCCCTTATGTTTCGATTAATTGTTTGTTTGAAATCTTTAGGGGTCCGCGGAGCTAGAATTTCTAGGACCTGGATGTAGAGCTGATTATGTCTGGGATGATGTGACCCTTCCACATAAACTAGTCATTATAATCAATGGTAGCAACTGCACTTAAACTACTCTTCTAACTGTCAGTGATTAGAATTGATTCAGTGCTTAGTGGTGCTTAAGAACATTTTGCTGAAATTGGTCATTGACATATTTTGCAGATATGCATCCATTACGAGAGATTAGGCTCGATAAGGTGCGGCCATGGAAACCGCTTTTAAAGGCGACACTAAATAGAGCCTTGTCAACGAACTCAATGTTTGACAAGCAATCCAGAGGCCATAGAACTAATAAAGGGGGATCTGGGAGAAAAGAGCCAGTGAAGGTAGGATACGAAGTATATGCAGAAGGTCCCACCCGAGTATTACGCCTTTGTGAGTCTTCTGACTGTCGGATGGTAAACATGGCATCTCGTTCTCATGCAAAGCTCCAATTCAGATTATCCCAGTTGGCAATCCACTTGCTCGAACATGAAAAGCTGGTAAAATATTCTGCAACTAAGTTATTTGTTGGAATGTCTTCACTGAAGTTAATTTTTGCCTGATATTTAAATCATTTTCTTATATCGATATCCTTTTAAATTACTAGAACTAATTTGAGAAGTTTTCCTATATAATTTATGTCCATACTTCGAACTCGTCAAATGCATTGAAGTCATTTGGTTTTAACAAATGCTACAATAAAGAACTTGAATATAAAAAAAGGGGAATTGAAAACACAAGTTGTCAACTGTTGCACCCCCTTTGATGCTGATCTAAACTGGTAATACATGCATCATGTTGCTAGTTAAGGAAAAGCTAAAAAAGATGTACATTTAGGTATCATAAGATATTATTATATTGGACTAAACAGCCAAAGATGTCAAAACATGTATTGGTCAGAAAGTATAACAAATACCTTTATATAAAACTTACCATTACTAAGACACCGGATACTGTAAAGAGGCTTTACTTTTTTCGTTTTTTTTATAATTAAATGTGGATATTTTGGATTATGCATCCACAGGCTCTGTGCAATTATAATAATTAGGTAAACCTCAGTAGCATATGGGAGCTGAAAGCCGTCTTGTGTTTTTCAAAAGCAGCTATATGAGCTTATCTAGATAATAATCATGTTTTTAGAAGCTTATTATGTTGAGTGATGCGTGAAACACATATCATCTATCAAAATGTATAGTGGAATTTTTGTTGTTTGCTGACATGAAAACTTTTCTTTTTTGTTTTATTTGTCAAGTACACTTTATTGAAAGCTAGATTTTGCAATTGAGTCATTCTAATCTAATTAATAGCAAATGAAGGGAAAATAGGTTAACGGAGATTTATTGTTTTTAGTTGGAGAGTCTAGCGTGGTTCTGCATAATGTTTAACTTTGAATTGCTAGGAACATTTGGTCCAACTCCTCACTTGAGTTTCCACTGTACTTATATTTAGAAATTTGGAATATATAGCCATAGAAGCATGATCCTATGTACAAGGTGCCACTTTCGTTAACTAATAGTCTTGATTTAGGATATTAACGAGAACAGATTGCCATCTCTTACACCAATCCTAGTGGGAAGGGTTGACAATATCGATCTTGACTCTATACTTACGGACAAGCAGAAATATAACCAGATTTGCATACAGGTAATAATCTTATATTTGATGATTTAGTGACTCATTTTGAGTTCTTGCTTGACAAGACCTGCGAATCCTAGATATTCTGTATTAGTTAAGGAATGATACTTTAAAATTGATGTAGTCACTGCATATGGATCAAAAGTGGGCAGGAGCACCGTTTGCGTCAATGCTTCGTAGACATCGAACAGATTCTAATGACAGAAACGATTGTCTATTCAAATTTGTTGTTGTTTTACCTTCGTGCAGCTCCAATGTTATGCAAGTAAAATATTCAGCAGTAGTTTTGCAGGTATAATTCTATAGCATCCCTGTATACACTTTTAGTTCTCCCAAATCTATCATACGGCTATTGCATTATTTCTCTTATGGCTGTTGCAATAATATTTTGGGTTGGTAAAACTGCTAAGGAGTGGATAATAAATTGCTTGGGTGTGAAGTAAAAAAACACAGGCATGTGACAGCAGTTCTGATCTGTAATTTGGTTAAACACAGCCAATTGATTTGAACCTTGACGAGGAGACATTAATGAAACTTGTTCCATTTTGGAGAACATCTCATAGTGACTCCAATTCTGAGAGTCGGCAGTTCTATTTTGATCATTTTGAAATCCATCCCGTGAAGGTATGTTGCTTTTACATATCCCAAGATATTTTCCAAAAATTATGTTATACTACTAAGGGGACCTACTTCGAATGGTTTTCAGATTATTGTTAATTTTCTTCCGGGAGAGTCATATTCAAGCTACAATACATCCCAGGAAACTCTGAGATCACTATTACACAGTGTGGTTAAGGTGTGAAGCTAACTTCAACATAATTTACATCGATAAATGCATTCGAATGTTAATCTTGTTTATATAGTATCACTTTTGATATGGCTTTTGTTAGTGTCTAAGTTCTCTTGCATAATTGTATATGTCACTTGTTCATTATCATTTTGTAGGTGCCCCATATAAAAAATATGTCTGTTGAGCTGAATGGCGTCATGGTTACTCATGCTTTGATAACATTTCGTGAATTATTATTTAGATGTGCACAACATTATTCATGGTGAGCTGATTGCTTTTTTATGCTCTTCATTATTTTTTTATCACTTTAGAATCCTTTTCAGCTCTATGGTACTTGCACAAATCATTTGACATCAACCAGGTATGCTATGAGAGCAATCTACATTGCAAAAGGGAGCCCCTTACTTCCTCCTGCTTTTGCATCTATGTTTGATGATTTGGCATCATCCTCTCTCGATGCCTTTTTTGACCCCTCGCGTGGACTGATGAATATTCCCGGTTTGACTATAGGTAATTGATTGTTTAATTTCTTTTGTTTCTAATATTCATTCAATCGAAGTTTTCTATTGACTAAGCTTTGAAATAATTCGTGCACATCGACATGCTCTTTGAGTTCAGGTACCTTCAAAATCATCAGCAAATGCATCGATAATAAAGGACTCTCCGGAACGAAACGTTACTTCGGTGATTTGGGAAAAACTGTAAGTTCACAAGTGAATTGAGTATACAGTAATCTCATTAAAGCTACTAACAATTCCCTCAATGTAGTTGAGAGCAGCAGGGTCGAATGTGCTCTTTGCTGCTGTAACTGAAATCTCTGACTCTGTGTTGAAGGGAGCAGAAACAAGTGGTATTGATGGAATGGTACTTTTCAAGTTATCTTTGATTATCTGTTCTTGCAGTGTCCTACTTGTAAAATTGTCATGAAACTTAGCAAATCAAACTTGATAAAATATTGCAACTTTTAGCAATCCAAACTAAATCTAAACCCATGAACATTTAAACTTGTATCCAAAACTAATCACCCATACCAATCTAACCCACACCAAACCACATAAAGCTAACCCAATTCCCAAAACACCAAAAAGACAAAAAAGACAAAAAAACAAAAAACAAAACTTCAATCAATCGGTTCTCATCCTAGAAACGACCGAAGCTAACCAACTAACTAGAGACGATCAGACTCAACCTCAGAAACACATACGAGAACGGGAAACAAAACAAAGATGTACTCAAAACGAAGGAAAGATTGGATGGTGATTTTATTATTAATTTTCTCAACTGGTACACGCAAACCTACGCACTGACACCATGTTTGAAAGGAACATAATTTTATTGTTAGCTTGCTATAATATGCCCATAAGGCTTACAACTTAGTCCTCTTAGAATTGGAAACCTAGAACCCAAAATACAAATAAGATATATTCATAACTGGAAGAGTAATATAATATTAAAACTTCTAATCTTTCCTTAACTAACACAAATGTTCTGGGGAATGGATTTCTCACCTGCATACTTTACATATTTTATTATTCCTTTTGTTCCCAAGGTGAGTGGTTTCCGCCAAGGTGTACTAAAGCTTGCTATGGAGCCATCATTTTTGGGTACAGCTTTGATGGAAGGTGGACCAGATAGAACAATCAAGCTCGATTGCCTTCCAGGTGTTGATGAGGTAATCTTACCTACCATTTATCTGATTATGTCGTTGTTATTATATTTCTATAAGTGACAATTGAATGTAAGGCCTCCTCTACACGAGACTTATACAACTATTTTTCAACCTATCTTAAAGTTTAAAGTTAATTGCGTAGTGACACTGCTGCTGTGTCGTTTGCTGACCGAACTATTGCTGATTTAGCTGATTGAGCTATATAAATTACTATCCTTCTCTCGATTTATGTTTTAAAATTACTGAGCAGTTCATCTAGTGTTATATTTTATTCAATACAGCTCACTATTAAGCTTGAATATTGCAGTTATATATTGAAGGATACCTCCAAGCTATGTTGGATACGATGTACGGTCAAGAATATATTAGAGTCAGAGTAATTGATGATCAGGTAGTGGAGTGAGATTTTATGATCCAGAAAGCTTAATTTGAACTACTAATAAATACTATGTGTGACCAACAAGTATCATTCTGAAAGATAAAAGTTTCTTAGAAATGATTGAGTGAAAACCGTCTGACAAGTATCCTATAAAATTTAACAGGCTTTAGCTTTAATCCTTAAGCTTGTACTTGTACAAAATTATGCTATTTCTAACAAATCTATGCACTCAGGTCTTGCTAAAGAACCTGCCTCCAAATAATTCTCTCATAAATGAGATTATAGATCGTGTAAAGGCATTTCTTGTAAGCAAGGCATTGTTAAAAGGAGATCCTTCGACTTCCCGTCCTTTACGTCATCTTCGAGGAGAAAGTGTAAGTGTAGCCCTCAATTAAGCGTTTATGCTTTTCTCCTTCATAGTGTGAAATCTATTCTCAAGCATTGTCTTTTCACATTGAACTTCATCCCAACAGGCTAACCAAACTTTTTGCTGACCAAACATATTGGAAAGAAAACTTTTTGTTCTTTTTCCTATTTCCTTTTTCCTTTTTCCTTTTTCCTTTCTACATTTTAGTTTACTTGCTTTGCCTGTTAGCATCATGGCGATTAGTGATAGATTAGACAAAAAAAGCAGTCCTTTAACTGCTTGTGGCTAGACCACTAATAGGCTCTACCATGCTGGCCTGGCTTTGTAATGCCGTTGAAGTTAGGGTCTGGATAGTACAGAATACTTGAAAAAGGAAGTAACTTTGTGAATTTGGGTTTCAGGACTGGAAAATCGGACCAACAGTGGTCACATTATGTGAGCATCTTTTTGTTTGTTATGCAATCCGTATGCTGACGAAACACGCAGGTAAGTTTATCACCAGCATCAAGTCAAAAACAAACAAACTAGAGGGTGTTGATCTTAAAGCAATTGTCCCTATATCCCCGAGCAAAGATCAGAAGGGGAAATTTATTTGGAAATGGGGAGTTAGTAAATTTATTTTGTCTGGCATTATAGCTTATATCGATGGAAGGTTGTGTCGTTGTATCCCTAATCCCATAGCCCGAAGAATTGTTAGCGGCTTCTTGTTGAGTTTGCTTGACAGAAACGATAGCCAGTGAATAGCCTTTTTGGGTTGCTTTCCTTTTTGTAAATTCAAAGTTTTCTGTCTGTAATTCTTTAATGAACTAACGCTCCACTTATGTGATTTTGCTCTTTAAGAATTTAAGTTGAGAGTTGTTGCTAAAATTCACCTCTAAGTGGTATACCAAGCATACAACAAAATGTCATCTGGATGATTGACTGACATCACATTTAGTATGATTACTTCGTAATAATTTGAAATTTCATGATTAATTATCAATTAATTGGCGATTACAATCAATGATTAAAGCATATTAATACATTATATATGAATCATATTTTATTGAATCCCATCCCTTCTAACTAAGTTGGAGTGAGAGAATAATCAGGGGCTTTGTGAGCCGACCTTTTTGAATAGTCATTTTTCGAGGGGAGGTGTGCTAGTTGCTCTTTGAATAGACATTGAATTGTAGCTCGGTCTAAAAGCGACTCTGAATAACATGTAGTTTAGTTTGAAAACTGACTTTCGGGTACAGACTTGAACAGTGATGAGTCCGGGTTTGGTTTTTACGAATTGGTGACGATGAATCCGGGTTTGGTTTATACCAATTGGTTAGAGAGTTAATATAGAGAAAGAAGTATTGGTTAGAGAGTTAATATAGAGAGAGAAGATTATTAGAGAAGGAAAAGAACTACTATAAGATAATCTTTTTTTTGGGTTCAAGTAGGGTAATATTTTATATTTATAGCTAGCGACCATTTGGAGCTCTATTGACCATAAATATAAATAATATGTATAAAACTTATGTTTAGTATGCAACTAATATATATTAGGAGGATCAAAATAGAACTTTGAACCCATTAAATAATTTCTTTTACAATAATTTTAAAATCAAATTGTTTGCAATAGAATGATAAATTAGTGATATAATTAATTATATACCACTTCGACTAAATTCTGCGGTATAAGATCGATTATTTTTGTAATTATAACTTGGTCAATTTGGGAAGCAAGGAATCCGAAGAAGCATCAGAAAATTCACACAACTCTAGCATTTTTGATCGATTATGTGACTCAAATTATAATTGGGCTAAGCAACTCGAATCTTCTTTAAAAAAACATTCGGGGGAAGGATATCAATATAGCATACTCCTTGGATTGCAATGTTTAGCAAATGGTCTACTTCTAAGCTCAATCTATGATTTGAACACTGGAGCATCAGGCGAGCCCAATGACAGAGGTGTGATAAGAAATCATAAGGGCACCATAATCGAAGGTTTCAAGAGAACTTACGGGAAGAACTCAACAATGGTAGCAGAATCTAGAGCTCTATTTGACGGGTTACTCTTATGCAAAACTCTAAACATTTCGAAGTTAGACATTGAAGTGGATTCTAGCACACTGGTATATCTGATTGGAAGCGGCAAGTCAATCTGGTTCTTGGATCCGCTCTTAGGTTACGACAGGAAATTTATAAACCCTGAAATGACGATCAAACATAGATTCCGGGAGCAGAACGAGGCTGCAAATTGGGTGGCTAAGCATACGTTGCAGGTAAAAGAAAACTTAAGATTCAACCACAATTCTGCTCCTAATCATTTAAGAGAAATTGTCTTCCTCGAGAGCATTGGATTAGGTTACGTCAAGGTACTCTGAAGGAAATTGAGGGGTTTGATACATTAAGGCTTTTAGCTATGAAGCTATGACGATAGAAATAGTTCAGGAACTTGGAGACTTGTAATTAATGCTGGGCTGATTTGGTTTGTCAAGAATGGTGTTAGGTTGAAGACAATGACGGGGTCTTTATTTCATTTCCGTTTTTCTGTGAGAGCTTCAAAGCTTGTATGCAAGCCCGGTAACTTTAAAGTTTTATTAATAAAGGTCAAATGGGTTTTGGAAATAAGAGAAAAATTATATACCTAACTCAAATGTTCCAACCTTTAAATTTTTAATATTAAAATTAATTTATGAAAATATTATTTAATATAATTTGTAAAACATTCGACATAAACAAACCATCTAAAATTAAGGGATAGTAGAAAATTAGAAAAATAAAGTATAGTAAAAACTTATACGGGATAAAAAAATCAAAATTATCGGAGTTCTTATAGTGTTTTAGATGTTCGCTATATCTCCCTTCAATCTAACTAAAATACTAGGTTTTAAATTAGATTATGTTTATTTTGAATAATTAATTTTATATATTTTTCATTCCACACTTTTAAATTTAAAAGAAAATATGCCTAACCACATTCACCAAAATCTCAAATAATTGAATTGAAAATGATGTTAGAGAGAAAAGAACGTGAGTTTGTTTTTATAGAGATGTTGTTAGAAGGGTTTAATATAATAATAATCGTTCATCCTTCCAAAAGATAAATATTACGTTATATAGTAATGACAGTAAGTTTAAAGGCCATATGTTGACCTATTTGTTACTTGCATAATATATTCTCAACGTGACCGAGTTGTTGAGATTGTTTTATCATACATATAAAAAATAAAATTAGGCTAATATCTTGTCGATCCGGTCTGTGGTTCGGATAAATCACACCCTTATTAGTAACCTCTTTAGTTTTTGTGAAACTCTCAGGAAAGACTAGTATTGGCACTGCTTCAGATTAATGCGTGACACATACCCGGATAATTTAGCTAAAGGATATCGAAGTAAGCGTTGTGGAACGTCGGGTCAGATATGTTTGGTACCGATACAAATTAGTTAATATTGTGTTTGCACAACCCGTTACATGTGTCGTAATAATACTCGGGCTAGGTTTCTTGAGAATTTGGTATTGAGACTATTGTTCTCCCATATGATAACGTCTCTTCCACTTCCGCATGTATTCTTCATCAAAATATTTCTAGAGAGAGAGTGTAAACCTACCTCCGATTTTTAGAGAGAGAAAGTCTTCATCGTTGCGACAACCACCTCCGAAGTGCCACTCTTTATGTTAACCAAGTTTAACGCTCTTGATTGGTTTTTGATAGCTACTAGAGTCGAGGAAAGGAGAGTTGCAGGGATAATAGACGACTCACTTAAAACAATCACCCTGTTTTCACATACAGTAACTTTGACCTAAACAAGAAACAACCTGAAGTAGCCCCACCGTCTGCCTCCGGTCTGGTATGATCTTTACCAGAAAACGCAAAACCCTTACCCAAGAAATATGAAGCTTTCAAAACGGCCAAAACCACACCAGCGTCCCAATCTTTACCTCAAGCTCCCAAATCTTTTACCACAGACACCCAAGTTTTTACCCGAAGCTCGTTATAAGGAACCCCCTAGAAATCGTGTTTTCTACCGATAGGCGATTCCGACTCCAAAGATTTTCCCAAGGGTAATTCACAACATATCAAAGTATCCTTTAATACTCCCCTATTCCCCAAGGGATTAACGAAGTCTGAGGGGACGAATGAAGGAGTTAAGCCAATCCATGTTGCTCAACGGACCATTCCCAACACAACCGCTAGGCTCGGGGTTGAAAAATCTTCCTTCAACACTCCGAGGCACTTGGTTGAGGAGCTCGAAAACATCAAAAACCAAACAGAGGGTAAAGAACCAACTGCTGATTAAGACCTTCCAAAGGATGACACGATAATGCGCGCTCCTCAGAGATATCTAAGGTTTTCGGGAGTAACCTTTGTGGTCTTGACAAAATATCTTATCTAGTTATAAACTTGTAAGCACCATCATTATGCGGAAGATGAAGGCCCAGATCAGAAGACACGTTGGGGGATCCCAAAATCTATTTCCATACGCCTTCCTAGCACTAGAGAAACACCACTCTCCGTAAGAAAGCATGAGCTAGTAGTTTTTCTCGAAGTCTTAAATTGGGGGCTTTGTTTGCCCATGGACCCTTCAATTACCCGGAACTTCGAACTAGTAGGGTTGCATCCCAACCAAGCCAGTCCTAACGCGTAGTTCATACTAATATCCTGCATCATGACCTCATACTTTTCCCAAATTCCAATATCGATAGAAGAGTTCGTTCTATAACTACACTGTACAAGAATCCCCAACTCCATTCTTCTAAGTCATAATTAGAAATAACTATAATATTGTTAACAATCTGCTAGAGGCAATCAAAACCTAGAAATAACAATTTTTCTTTATTAGCGGCGCTTGGAAAAATGGTCGGTCTCATTTGAAGAAAAATAACCCAAGGCGACTTCCAATAATATGGACGTGCAAAGGTAATTTGCTCTGTTTATATTGAAGATGATTCCCAATCACAGGATGAAGAAAGAAATTACAGGAGGGCCTGCTATGAAAAACCCAAGATTGATGCCACTAAAATCGAACAAGTGACCGAGGTGGTTGATGCCAACCTGACAATTGATAAAGAAAATAAAATCACCCGGGTCTTGAAATAGAGAAAAACCGTGCCCAAGTTAAAAGGTCAAACCGGTGGCAAAAAAAGAGAAGATTTCTGGATATCAAAGCTTGAGGAAAATAACAAGGTTTTGGAACAACTGGTCGAGGTGGTTAATCGATTGTCCTCGGATCATCATTTCCTTGACAACAAAGCTAAAATATGAGCTCGTACTACTCCAAAAGATCTCAAAAAATGGGAAAACTCATCGAAAAGAACTTAATTATTAATATAAGGAGATGCAAGCGCAAGATAGAGTATACAAATTTATTATGGACCTTCACTTTAAAAGAACAGATGAGCTAGAGGCAACCGTTGTAAAATCCGAGAGGGTAAGAGATAAAGCTATTCAAAAGCTCACTTGATTTAAAGCTAAATATAAGGAAGACTGAGTTGCTGCCTTAACTACCTTTAAAGCGCAAGCTGAAAAATATAAAGCGGCCGTAGTGAAATCCTATGCTCAAGGCTACTTGTAAAAGTTAGCTAACTAAAAAACCGGGGCCAAATCTCTGCCAATTCTCGACCTTCACAAAATGTTCCCTAATTTGAAATTAGGCTTGTATTGGAAAGTAATTCCCGATGTGGATCATCCTCCGAACATTTCGTACGAAGATGATAGTCGAAGCAACGAGGGATCATTAGATAAAAAATCGAATAAATAATCAAATGAATAATCTGAGGAAGGAGACTGCAAAGGTTATTCAGACGTAGTCCTTACTGACAGTGATCCTGAAGCTTCAGAGTAATGACCATCTTTTTTTTCCTTTTTTGTTTTGGAAGTCCTTTAATCAAGGCGTTTTGTATTCAGAATGTTCTTGTTGTGTCTCACTTTTGTCTATCTTAAAGTGACTAGTTTTTAATACGAAGATAACCTAAATGCCTTATGTATTATAAAACTGCAAAAATATAAAAACAGTTAACTAACAGAAGGTGGAAGATCCTTTAAATCTAAAAGTATAAAATTTATTGACCATCCAAAGTTGAAAGATCCCTCAGATCCAAAATATAAAATGTGTTGACCAACCAAAGTTAAAAGATCATTCGAATCCAAAAATATAAAAATTATTGACCAAAGTGCATATATATATATATATATATATATATATATATATATATATAAAATGTTAGATATGAATAAAGGCATAAACACTTTATCAGTAGCCGAGTTGGTGGAGTAAGCATAGCTTGTTATCAGTAGTTATGAATTTGATTCCCTTTACAAACGTTTTTTTGTCTGAATCTGTCACTTTTTGTAGTTTATCTTCTGAAGTTGATTTACAAGCTATTGCGTCATCCCGTTGAATAACGACGACAGGAAAAAAGAAAATAATAATAATGCGGCAAAGAAAAGAAAATAATAATAATGCGACAAAAAAAGAAAATAATAATAATTATTATGAACAAGTTTTGAATTTTTAACGCACTAAATAGTTTGAAAATAATGTTGTTTTTGGTGGGATATATTTCAAAAGCGTGAAGATATACGACACACATCAACTTTTTGAATGTGTTAGGACATCTAACCCAAAAACAAATCTCACAATAAATGTTAATTTGAGTGGAAGCTGAATTATAAAATGGTCACAAAGATTTTGTTTTGCTTGGTTTCATTTTGGGATTACCGTCCTTCCTTTTAAATAGTTTATATCTTATTATTATTGTTATTAATTATGTTAAAGTCTAATCGTCATTTTGATGTTTAATTAATTATTAATAAAAAACAAAAAAAGAACTTGATAATTAAGTATAATCTTTGTTTTGAATCAATTGGATGTTGTAAGTCCTATTTTAAGATTAGTATACATTAAAAAGGTAATATTTATAGAGTTATTATTAATTAAATATTTAAATATTTTTTTTAATATAAAACAAGATATATAAAAAAATGTTTTTACCTCATTTTTTTTTTATCTTATAACAATAAACTAAAATTTAAGACCTAGATGGGTTGACTAAAATAGCCCCAATATTAGTAACTATGAACTGATTTAAAACTAGGTATAATTACAAATACCTTTAGAAAACATATAATTCTTGAAAGTGAATTAAGCTTGCTTTACTAGAATATAAGTAAAAGGTGGGAACACCTGATTGATTGCATAAAGTTTATGTTACAAAGACAAGTCACCTGATTAAATAAATTGCTTACAATTGTAAATATTATATATCGAATTTCATGACCTAAAATATAGATAATTGAGATTGAGCCATTTACATTAAAGTAAATTATGGAAAATATGGAATTCTAAGTTCAAATAATTGTTTTGAGGGTCAGCATGAATCTTTCATCTAAAATGATATCATCACATAACAAAATTTGTGGAGTCAATAAATTAGTTTAATATATGTTACATCAATAACATATCTTTATACATATTTACTTATTCATGATAAAATACAGGCCAAACCAACACAATAGCATTACCCCACTATCTGGTTATGGTTTTTGACTTTAATGGTAATACTACTGCATCATATATACCTTTTTGTGAGTCATTTTATTTTAATTTTCTAATAATATTTATTTACACTGAAGTAAAAGAAATATGGATAATTATATTAGTGACATAATTTAAGCTACCAAATTCCTATATACATTGATATCAAATTTATCTCTTCATATATATAATTATTATTCTTTTAGAAATTTTACATAAATATTTTTTCTAACTGTATATTTTTATTGTTTCAAATGAAAACAAATTTTAATTCAAGTTTATTATATTTTATCAGCGTTTTTTTTATCATTTTATAATATTAATGTTATTTGATAGAAGCACGGAAGCGGTGTGGTCCGTAGAAGTTTGCAACTTGGATGATGCGTATAGCAGTAAATGAAGTCTTAGTTTAACTCGATGTTGTTTGGAAAACCCTCACAAAAGAAATCAGATAGATGAAAATGATAGAAAAATAAGAGATTAAAATGTGGCACAAATGAGATGGAAAACATTTGATAAATAGAAACTAAATTTGTTTCGGACATATAATTTGAATAAAATATTTTTTTATTACTTGAATGAATCTAACTATTACGCATATCTAGGCTTTATATACAGCTATATAAAAAAACCAATAAAAGAAACAAAATAATTATCTTTAACTCTTCTAAAAGAGAATTAAATGAGTGTAAGGAATTGAAATAGAGAAAGAGTAAATCTTGGATAATAAATATCCAATAATTCTTCTTAACTATAATAAAACCGAATATAAAGATTTAAAAAGTAAATTTTAGATAATAAATAGATAATATATCTCCCTAACTATCTTTCAAACTTATTAATATCATTTTGAACTCTTGTTGGTGCAAATTTTAAAAAACGTTTCACATTAGTTTCTCCAATTAAAGACATTTAATGGGTAGTAGCTAAACTATAAGTTGATTGATTTTCCATTCGACTTATAAGGCTCTCCACAACCTTGTTGAACTTTAAGCAAAATATATTTTCTCTTGAGCATGTTATACGACCAATTCCATCAGTGGTACTTTGAAGATCTCATATTGGTCTTCAATCAGATTTGTTTGGTTCATCTGTCTCAAATGGAGATAAATAGAAAACATTAAAACTTGTAGAAATGTTCATATCTTATAGAAGCTCCAATTTGTAGGCATTATCATTGATTAACTCCAAAACTTTGAATGGACCATCTCCACGAGATAGAAGCTTAGAGCTTTTTTTGTGGAATCTTTCGGGTCTCATGTGTATCCAAGGTCTAAAGATTAAGTTTTTGGGTTATTTATGTCCTTGACGATTATACTACTCTATTTTCGTTTCTATCTTCTCCTTAACCTTCTTGTCTATTTTATAAAAAGTTCAACCTTGTTTATAACATCTTAGCCTGAATACGTTGATGCTGGTAGTAGAGATAAGTCCAATAAAGTCAAAGGCTTTAATTCATACATAACTTAAAAAAATACAGTTTAGTAGTAGAGTGGGTAGCATGATTATAAACAAACTCAATGAATTGTAAACATCCCAACCGATTGCTCACATTTTTACCATAACATTTGTTTGGGAATGAAATGTTGTTGTAAATAACATTTTAGTCCCCATAGCCTCTTCCAAAACTGGCTCATAATTTGGTGTCTCGATCTGAGATAATAGTTCTTTGCATTTCATGTAAATGCACCACTTCTTTGAAGAATAAGTTTGCTATTTGAGAAGCATAATGGATCCCAGAACATGGTATAAAATGTGTCATCTTCATAAATCTATCTGCCCCAACAAAGATTAAAATATGATATTTGACCGATGTTATATGAAAAAGTTAATTATTGGTACGGGGAAAAGATTCGTTAAAGCAATTACAACCATATATAATGAGTGTAAATAGTATTAAAAGTAATATAAATGTTATAGATTGATTTTATTAATAAGTTTGTCTCCTTTATATATGGGATGTTGTAACAATTTATATTTAGTACATACAATTAATTGGTTTCATGATCATAAAAGACTGTAACAACCTGATACATTCATTTACATGTGGTAATGCAGTCTAAGTGTACCTATTGGAGCTTTAATTATGAAGGTTATATTGTAATGTCGACCGATTGGTGGGATTTCTGAGAGGCCATCGGTCAGAAGAAGCCATCTAAAGAGGGGCATTGACTAAGGCTATCGACCAGAGTGTCAGCTGCAGGTACATCCGTTGCTACTCGGCTTTGGTTGTGGTGTTGAAATATGCCCTTATCACTAGATCCCATCCTCAGTCTTTGCAAAAGAATTGAGGAATGATTACTTTGATGAAGATTATTTCCTTTATTTTATTGTGTGCATTGCCGATTGTCTTTAACCCTGGATATCTGATCCTAAAGTATACCAAGTGGTATAGTGCCAATTTTAGCTAGATTTTGAAGATTTTGTACATATCGTGGTAAACTGGTTTACTACTCTAGCAAAGCTAGTCTTAAAGACGTCTCTAGATTTAATATGAGTTGATCTTGTTCCTGATAAGGGTAGGATTTATCTGAAATATTGGTATAATATAATACAATGATCTGTATTTAATATGCACGGTTGATTTTAGCATATGAGAAATATGAAGGGTATGTAATGTAAAAAGGAATAAATATGTTTATAGGGTAAAAAACACCCGTCGTCCTTCACGTTTACCACTTGTAACAGGTTAGTCCCTTTCCTTTGAGGCTGTAATAAAGCGATCCTTCATGTTTCAAAACCAGAATAAAACCATCCTTTTCGACTTCAGCCCAACTTTTATACCCTTAATACCCTTTGACCAACCACACCAGCGATCCACGTAGGATGCTGATGTGGCAACAGTAAAAAAAGTAAAAACAAAATTTACTTTTATCCGTCATTTTACCTTATTTTGAAACCTAAACCCGACCCAATTAAATAAAATAACCCGATTAGCCCAAATCCTTCTCTTATCCGGCCCAACATTTTAACCCCTTATAAGGGGTCGTTGTTATCCGTTTTATCCTTTGCTTTTGCTGGTTTTTTATAAGCATCAGTACAAAATGACACATGTGTCCTCTTAGCTCCATTTACAGATAAGAGCTTAATTATTACGAGTTAAATGGGATCGATTTTTAAATATTTATTTTATTGGAGAAAAATTTAATGATTTCATTTTATTATAAAAAATAATACTTAATGTATTTCAGAAATTGTAATTACATTAAGTTAGAAAATATGGATACGATGATTTTTAAGAAATATTTAAGAATTAGAAGGATGTTTTGAAAATTATTTTTCAGATGAATATACGCATATATTAGCTAATGTAAACATCAAAACTAAGATTTCATGCTAATTTTCAGAAGATTTCTTTCACATTTACCCTAAAAAAAATCTAAAATTGACTAAAGATTTTCAAAGCCAAGACAGTCTGGTAGCTAGTATCGTGCCTTCTTCACAACCTTTACCATGGAGCTTGCTAGAAATGAGGTTGACATGGTGATTATTCCAGCAACAACAGGGCACATGGGTGTTTTTCCAGGGCATGTTACAACAATTACAGAGCTGCAACCCGGTGTCATGTCCGTCCACGAAGGGAGTAAAACCAAGAAGTATTTCCTCAACAGTGGGTTTGCTTTCATTCATGCTAACTCTGTTGCTGATATTATAGTCGTGGAGGCAGTGCCGATTGACAAAATTGACCCTGCCCTTGTTGAGAAAGGCCTTGCAGAGTTTACCCAGAAGCTGAGTTCGGCTACAACTGAATTAGAGAAAGCCGAAGCTTAGATTGGATTCGATGTTCACAGTGCTCTCAACACTGCTATCTCGGGTTAATCCTTACTTGGCCTGCAGTTCTACTGTCTATGGCTTCCTGTTTTGTAATTTTTTTGAAGTTTTTTTTGGGTTACCTCCATAATCAGAACTCTGCATAGATCTGCCAAAATATCTTCCCTGTGATTTCATGAAATAAAATAAAAAAAAACCTTTACCATGGAGATGGTAGTTGGCTCTGCTATTCTCAAAACCTCCTATAAATACCTCATGCATCCATCACCATTAACGCAACTCAAAATCCCCAACTTCCAAAACCCTAACTATGACTCCATCAACAACACTCACTGATTTTGATGATGACAAAACCTTAAACCTCCAATTCTCCCGAGACGAAGACGAACAACCCAAATTAGCTTACAACATCTTCAATTCCAAGATTCCAGTCATATCTCTCGCCGGAATCGGAAACGTCGATGGGAAAAGACAAGAGATTTGCGAGAAATCGTCAAGGCCTGTGAAGACTGGGAGAATAGATGAGAGAGGAGAAGGAATTGGGAATATGGTTAGATTTCTGGTATAGGTTGGAATGATAGAGTATAAGAAGATGAAATTTAGGATTAGATTTGGGGTTTAGGTTCGAATAAGAAAGGGAAAGGCTCTGTGACTTATTCGATTTAGGGTTAGAAGTTGGGCCGGATAAGAGTAGGATTTGGGCTAATCGGGTTATTTTATTTAATTGGGCTAGGTTTAGGTTTCAAAATAGGGTAAAATTAAATTTTGTTTTTACTTTTTTTTACTATTGCCACATCATCATCCTACATGGATCACTGATGTGGCTGGTCAAAGGGTATTAAGGGTATAAAAGTTGGGCTGAGGTCGAAAAGGATGGTTTTATTCTGGTTTTGAAACATGAAGGACCGCTTTATTACAGCCTCAAAGGAAAGGGACTAACTTGTTACAAGTGGTAAACGTGAAGGACGACCGGTGTTTTTTACCCTATGTTTATACATAGTAGAATACAAGGGTGAGGTATCCAAATGAACCATACATAGGTGTACTATTTCTTGAGAATGAGAAATAATCATTATTTTGACTTTTACTTTTGATAACTTCTCTCTCTAGAATAGTTATCTCATTTCTCTCTCTAAACAATCTGATCATCCCCTCCAAAAATATCTTAGACCAATTATTTAGTTTACCCCTCAAATGTTATTGGGAGCGACCAATGAAGACCACATTGGGAGGTACGCTTGGTACCAAAATATCAAATCCAAAACTATATAAATATTAAACTCGTTGAAACCTCATGTTCGAATTATAGCGAGACATGAATTCTAAAATGCAAGTAGACCCTGCAGTATTTTTCGAATAAGAAGTAGTCAAAGTGGGCTATGGACAGCTGGAAGGAGTAACTTAAACTGAACAACATTTGGAAGAACAATGAAATCAACTAGCTTTGAAAGACCATAAAAAATTGTTATTAGAGCACATCGATGCGTTAAATGATTAGCTAGCTCTCAAAGAACAGACCGTGTCGGATCAACCATGGAGGGTTTGCTATGAGGTTTAAAGAGTAAGTAGTTGAAGAAATACAATTGAAGACAATGGTGATGCCAAATTTAAAACTTTACGAAATCAGGATTTATTCTCCTATTTACAAATTCAAAACTACCATTCTTCGAGAATAAAAAGCAAAGCAAAACACACATATGCTCCATCAGAATCTAGTGATTCACCTAGTTCATATTTTGAAGGTTATTCTCAATCTCATGGACGAGCTCATGGTCATAAGAAAAGAATGGACTCTTATGACATGTGTTATTCAAAGAAACGTGCTAGTCAGGGCAAAAGTTACTAAAGGGAGCACATGTACAAAAACAGTACAAGTTGGGACAAACCCGAACTAATATCTGAAATAAGGAACAAACTATCTGTTGAGATATGTCAGAATGATCTTGCGGTGTTCCAAACATAGGTTGTGGCCCTTCATAGATTTTTAGGATCATATTCTTGTAAATAAGGTCAATAATCAATTCATCTACGTAATAAAATTTAAATACTGAGTGAGAATTGAAAATTAACAACCTTTGTTAAAAAAGAGATACGAAACCCAACAAGGTTCTGAATTTAAACCAACAGATGAGTCAGGCAGCCAATACAGATCAAAGCAAGAAAATAGGATGGTGATAACCGAGCCTATTGATGGTTTTTATATATCTTCTGAATATCTTGATCCCAATAATGATCAGAGGGTTTTCCTGGTAGTAAATAAACCGAGACCTCTTAATAAGGTCAGAAGTTTGTGTGAATATTTTTAGTCATTGACAATTTTTTGAGGGGACACGATGGTTGGAAACACTAGATTCTCTAGGAAAATGCATATTGTAAGTTCAACAACGTAGTTGGTCGGCAGAGTATCAACTCATCTTTATAAAAAAAATCCATTTCCTTTTAACTTTTTTATGATGATGATTTGAGGGAGGTAGCTGGACTTCGTGAGGAGCAGTAGTGATTGGATCATATAGTGCATGAAGTGAAATCAAAAGAATACTCATTGTACATGTAGCTGCGCTAATGTTCTGTTTATGTCAACCTATGAAAATATGCAAGATCCTCCGATTATCATTCGAATAGAACCTAAAATAATAGGTTTTATTGGAGAAACAACTAATTTTATTAGCCAATTCGAAGGAGAAGTGTTATTGGGTCGAAGACCATTCAGAAATATGGTAAGCGTATTGTTTGTGGTAGTGGATGCGAAACCATATAAATGAGAAACGTGTGTAAAATATAATTTTTTTTTAAAAAATTCAAAACATATCATGAATGGTACTAGTTTTGTTCGTCTTAAAAAAACAAAACCAATGGTATTTTCGGACTCTTTTTTTCGAAATACGGTTTAAAAAATACGGACCTTTAAAAATTAAAATTAAAATAAAACAAAGAAAGAGAAGTTGGTTACTGTATTTTATATAGAAGGGTATTTAATGTATAAAATCACTTAAATTTTTAGGTCTTTATCCGTAATAGGTTTGTTGAATGAGTCTTTATTGGTAAGTCTCCTTATTCATAAATACTTTGTAAATTAGATATATATTAAATAAATATATATAATTGGAAAAAATATTGATAATATATACGATTATTTTGACAAATATTAAACATTTTATTAAAATGTCTAATAAATATAAAAATAAAATGTTGGTATCTTATAATGAGTATAGTTTTAAAAATCTTACAAACTATATATATTTTGTACAAATAAAAAGTTCAAAATCTTATAATATTCTGCCTAACAATTTACAACGTAATTTTGGTTGATTATGGTTATCAAAAATGCATGTTATTACTTCTATGATTCATAAATGTTTGAAATATGCAGATGGGGATCAAATGGAAACGGTTCGGAGCGGCCAACATCACAGCTCTATATTCAAAATAAATCAAAGAAAGAATAACAATTAAACGGGGTTTCCACATAGTCGGAAGGAGTGGATGATTTGAAGGAGACCCTCGGGTTGCATCTATACAAGTTTATGTTTCTCCTAATGGGAAAAGTTTGAAGATATGCACTTTATTATCACAAGGGATCAAAGAACGGCTGATACACTTATTGTCAAAAAAATTACACATGTTTGCTTGGAGTCTTGAAAATATAATTTGGGTACCGTCGACTATAATTTGTCATGTCTTGGCTATAAAACTGAACAAGCAATCAAAGATTCAAAAGATGAGAACCTTTTCTATTAAAACATTTGAGGCAATTATGGCAGACGTGGATCAGTTATCAAAGGTTGGCCATATTTTAGAGGTTCAGTATCTAATGTGGACATAAAACCCAATGCTTGTTAAGAAAAAAATATTCAATGGAGAATGTGTGTGGACTTCAAGAATTTGAATAGACTTGGTTCAAAGGATCCTTTCCTTGTCCCAAAAATAGACCAACTAGTGGATTCGATGTTGGGTAATATACTTATTTCCTTCATAGAAGCATAGTATAAACAAATCCAGATGGATCCGAGGGATCAACAAAGCACAACATTCATCACAAACAGGGGTTTTCACTGTTACAGGGTGATACCTTTTGGCCTTAAAAATGGTGGAGCTACTTACCAACGGTTGGTAAACAAAGCTTTTGCTAGCTATATTGATAGAAATATGGAGGTATACATTGATAACATGTTGGTCAAAATTGTTAAAGATGAAAATCATTTTTACAACTTAGAACATACTTTTCATAACCTGAAAGCTATCCGTTTGAAATCAAATCCTGAGAAGTGTACCTTCGGTGTACCATCAGGGAAGTTCTTGGGATATATAATGAGTGAGAGAATATAATTGAAGCTGAACCAGATTAGTTGAACACTTTAACAAGCATGGACCCTCTTAGGTCAATAAAAGAGGTACAAATGCTAATTAGAAGGCTGTCAACACTGAACAAGTATATCTTCAGATCGTTTGACAAATGTGCCATATTTTTTCAAGTTTTCAGGCAGACCAATCATTTTTGCTGGAACCTAGAATGTGCTGAAGCATTTTTCAAAATGAAATAACATTTATCCTCTCTGTAAGTTTTAACTAAGCAAGTTTTGGATGAAATATTACTTTTCTATATTGTGGTTTTGGATATTGCAGTAAGCATATTTTTGGTGAGGGAAATTGAGGGATATCCATAACTGATGTATTATGTTGATTAAAATTATTTCTAGATGCTAAAAAGAGGAATTTGAAGTTAGATTTAATCACAGCTGCTTGGAAGATGCATCCTTATTTTTAAGCACACTCAATTATAGTTTGAACTTCTTTTCCATTAAAAAGGATTTTGTGAAAGCCAGATATTTTAGGAAGAACAAGAAAATGGTATGTAGAATTCATAGATTACGATATTGATTTTACGCCGAGGGCAACGATTAAGGCTCATGATTTGGCTGATTTTCTAGTTGAATTTCCTTCGGAGAGGCCAAATATTAAAAAGGGAAAGAGGAATCCAAAAGCGATTGGGTTGTTTGAACTGATAGAGGGTCTAGTATCTTGGGTTGTGGAGAAGGAGTCTAGCTAGCTTCGACATGAGAAGTAATGTATCAGGCAATACGTTTTGGCTTTAAAGCGTCAAATAATTAGGCAAAATATGAAGCTTCTCTAGCAGGATTGCGACTTGCAAAATTTGCAATGCCAGAAGTGTGCTGTGGGTAAGTGATTTGAAGCTTTTGGTAAATCATGCATCTGGATAATCTGAGACAAAGAATGATCAGTTGGTGAAGTATTTAAAGTATTAAGAGGATTTGCAGTATTGTTTGAGAATGTCAAGTATGAGCATGTGCACAAGGGTCATAATTCTATTATTGATTCATTGGAAACAATGACATACTCTGAGGGGTACCTGTGGATATTTGCACAAGAAAACCCAATAAAAATTATGGGATCCAAACAGTGTCAGTATTACCTGATTTTTTTTTAAATTTCGGTGGATGAGGATAGAGATTGGAGGCATGACCTGAAAGAATTCTTGGTTAAGAGAAGATTACCAGTTGATAAGGTGTTGACTAAAAAATTAAAATTTAAGGCACATGGGTTTATAGTTCTCAGAGATATTTCTTCTGAGCCACTACCAATAGCTCAAGAGCCTATTCTCCTTCGCGACGCCGATTCTCGTTCTTTTTCCGAGCCTCCCATGCTGTGACTTTATAGAAGTCCCTGCTGATCCTACCAAAAAGTTAGGAAAATATTTTTTCCACATGGAATACAAACAAATTCTTCATCCAATCAAAGACCGGGATAGAGATATAGTGTGACCTAACCGAGTTGTCCCTACTACTAAGGCAGTCGCGAGCCGGATGATGAAAAATTATCATGTTCGGTTCCTTCGGGGGATGGATCTATACCAGTTCACTTGGTAAGGTTCCGATCAGATCAAGGAATTACATAAATAATGTGGCTTGAGCGACCAGAAATAACAGGACCTCGCTCTCCAACAAGAACTCGAGCAAAAAGAAGTGGCTCGAGAGACCTCTTCTTATTAAAAAAAGAATGTTCATGTGATTTTTTTTGCCAAAAAATCCTTAAGCATGACATTGTTTCGTTGTCTTCGAAATAATGAATCTCAAGTGGTGTGGTTCCTGATAAAAGTAGGATTTATCCGACCCACATATTGGTCTAATGTAATAAAATTATATATATTTAATATGTAAGACTGATTTTAGCATATGAGAAACATAGAGGGTATATAATGTAAAAAATTATACTTAGTAAAATACTAGGGTGAGGTATCAAAAGGAACCATTCATGTAGGTTCAGCGGGTAACCAACTCTACTATAAATAGTTGTACTAGTTTTTGCGAATGACACACAATCATTATTTGACTTTTAGTTTTGACAACTTCCCTCTTTAGAATAATTAACTAATTTTCTCTCTCTAAAAAATCTCATCATCCTCACTAAAAATATCTTAGACTAATTATCTACTTTATCCCATAAAAATATGTTTGGGAGTGAGAAATTCCGACCTATGCTAAAAAAACCTCTGCATGTCAAAAACCTCCATTGATGATAAATTTCTCTATTTGTTCAAGAGAAAAAGTACCATATCATATAACAGGCTGCCAAAGTTTTTGGATATTACCTTTTATTATTTTGTTTGTATCTTATTGATATTTTAAATATGGTTCGGCTTTAGGATCGGCATAAGTGAAGATAGTTGTTGTTGAAGTGTAAATGAAGGTCTGAAGAGAACATTTGTTTTTGTGTCACACCATAGTGTAATATCGTCTCTTATCGTTTTTAAAGTATGAAAGGAGTTTAAGAGAGTATTGAATTGTTTATTTACTCTTTATTACGGATAACGGGATAAGGGAGTTGGCACAAAGATTATTGTGCCACGTTTGAAAATTAGATGCTTCAATAATTATTAAATGTGTGAAGGAAAATAATTTTTTTTTATCAGATGTAGGTTAGCCTAAAAACTAGAAGGACTGTGGAGTTAATATTATGCATGCCATGGAAGAGCAAGGGTCTTAGTAATACGTGACAAAGAAAGTTATGTAATATCAGACACGTAATGATCTCGGGTGTTTCATTTGCTATCATTGTATATGTTGGATGCTTTTAATCGTGCCCATAAATTATATGTAGATGTCGTTTGTTGGATTAAAACAAATCAAGTGTTAGAACATGACTTACATTTTTTTATAAAAGAGGGATGTTGTGTTGTGTTTTTCTGCATTTGAAAATCTCTTAAAGAATTTTTTTTATCTCTCTACTATCTTTATGGGTCTTAATAAAAATGATTATACTTCTAATATCGCTTAGTCTATCGCTCCGGTGACATATCCGTTAACGAGGTTCCATTAGCAAATCATCGCCAAAGCACGATGCCGGTTGCAACCCGTGTGCTTTCCTATCAGATGTTGTTGCATCATCACGTATTGATGGGAGAGTTGTGGTAATTTAATCTGTCATTTGGGGCGTAAACATGACTAAATGGGATGAACTTGAACAAGGAGTGGTGAAAGATGTGAGAACACGCTCGTATAAGTAGGTTGGAGAAGCCAAATGAGCTCATAAACAATGGTACTAGTGTATTCTTCTAGTTGTTAACATACAGAAAAGGTGAGGCCTCATTCATTATCATGGAGAAAGATGATGTGTTTTTCACGTATATGCTTGATCACATGATTTGTTCCCCGCTGAACCTAAAACCTGTTATAGTTCTTTAAAGTAACACAATAGTAACCCACTTAATTGGTTCCTAACTCATTGAAGGTTTTTTTTTGCAAATACTATATTATGGCGGAATCCGCTAAAGAGGTTTGAAATTCATGATTTCCTAGCGGTGAAATTGTTTTTGAGGAATACGAATCACCAATATTTCCACATCATTTCTGATTCTGAATGCAAAGTGCTAGAAAATCTTCCTGATGTCAACAAGATGTGGAAAAACCAATATATGTATACATCCGAATTCTGGGAGAACCCAGTATATGAGATGATTTGTTCACATAAATGGAAACCAAAAGGTATGTAGGAGATTTTAGATAATTTTTGTTTTCTCCAGTTAATAGTGTAAGCATTATGTATTATTTTTAAATTTACTTTTTCAGAGTTGTGAAGTATGATTACAAAGAATTATTTAGGCTAACAAATGTGGTGTATAGAGTGTTGCAGCCCAAGGCTGATGAGATTAGAATGAGTTTTACTAGGTTGTTAGTGCTGAGCACACTTGAGATGAATGTGGTGTAGCAGCATACAATATATGTAGGTTCATTTCCATATATGGATGTCGATAATATTGACTTGGCTGCTGATGATGGCTAGCTTTGCGGCAGAACCGATAGCGGCGAGGACGAAAGAATCCCCTTCAACCACATAAGAAAAAAATGCAAACACCTCGCAAAATGTTTTATTTATCTGATGCTGAACAAGTTAGAGTTGCACGGGAGGTACGTGAGATGAAAAAGACGATAAAAGGAAGTGCTTCTTGTGGCCATAGGGATGACCAATTTTTCGAGAAGAAAACAAAGGTCATGACCTGCAGGTGAAAACATTGTGCCTATAAGGATTATGGTTATTGAAGATGAATCGATTATGAGCGATCTGGTACGTGACGAGATGCGCAAACCGATAAACTTAATCATCAAACAGTAGCCTTTGATTTGAATGAACAGAAAAAGTTGAAGGGCTTGCTAAAAAAGGTGTCAACTCGGAGGAACCTAGAGTTGTGGATGGTGAGGCATCTATTCCAAAAGGATATACGGTTACCATGAGTCTTGCGGATTATCTAACTTTTGGTTTTGAAGAAAATTAAAGGGCAATAAATATAGATGTCTCGAAAAAACTGCAGGCTAAGAATGATCATAATACAAACAAGAGAAGAGCTTGATGTGATAAGTGAGAATAGAACCGAGGATTCTATTGGGTTGGACAACTCGTTAGAATTCCTGACTCCCATTTTTGACCTTGTGTTGGGTATGACAACCCGTTAGAATTCTTGACCTTGTGTTTGGTAACGAGACTTAAAGGTTGGAGAGCCAGCTTGAGCATTGTCATGCTCTTCCACAAATAGCGGAAGAGCGTGATATGAATACAAGAACAATAATAAAAAAACTTCAATAATGTTACAACCACAGCCATTAAAAGAGGGTTTAATTTTATTAAATGACATTAATAGAAAATAATGTTATTGTTATTCGGTTAAAGAAGTTAAAAATAGTTATTAAGGTGATTTGATAAAGGAATTACAAGAAATCGCTTTTTTAAAAATTAAAAAGGTTGGAATATAATTAAATGATTTTAATAGCAAATAACATTATTGTTATTAAAATGATTTAATTAAAAGAGTTATAAAAATAATTATTAAAACGGTAATATATTTGGTTGTTTTAGAAATATAGAAGTTTTTATTTATGTTTATATTAAGTTTAATTTTTACCTTTCTATATTTGGAGGTTGTTCCAAGTATATGTTGTTAAGTATTAGATTTTCTCTGTGAAAATCAAACGATGAAATAATTAAAATAAAAGAAAATAACTTGTATACTTTAGAAAGAGAAATAGTTTGTAATCAAGTATGAATACGTAATGTTAATTATCTTTTATTTCATAACTCTCCCTCCTATTTATAAGAGAAAGGGGTGAATAACAGAATTATAAATTATGCTAAATTGCACTTGTAGCTCTTACTATTTATATTCAACATCAAAAGAGCCCCAAATAATTCACAAGCTGCTAGTACCAACACTATCCTTCCTCAACTTCGAGATGAAACCTCTAAAGAGAATACTGAGTCAGACCCGAGGACAGAGACTGACTTCAATATCGAAAATACAGAAAGCACTCCTCCCTCAGATTCCAAAGAAACCAGCTCCAAAGAAAAAGGAAAAAAAGAAGAAGAAAGAATCACTTTACTTGAGGACATCACTGCAAACTTGAGCATAAATCTGAAGCAAGCCCTCCTGAATACCTTATTTCACTAAAAAATGTTCAATATGAGTACTACAATCAATCTGAGGCAGAGACTCTAAAAAATAAATGGGGCATTCTAGATAATGTAACGCTTCAGCTACCGGTATTGGAAGAGACTCCACTGTCTTGTGGAGAAAATGAACTCGTGGTCTATCTTGAGATCATAAACTGGGGCCTTCGATTTCTGTTAGACCTAATGATAGTAGAGTACTTTGAGATCATCGGATTATGTCCGACACAAGCAAGTCCAAACCTGTGGTTTACACTCTTATCCAACATAATGGCTTTAAGACTTTTCCAAATACCCCTCCCAATCAAATAATTTATCGCGCTAATTGGCCTCTCCAAAAATCCGGTGCTACCTTTCTACTATCTCACGCTAGGAGAATCCTTCAAAATGATTGATGATCTCCTCGAAGTTGATAAATTTTAGAAGTAGAGATGTTTCCCTATCTATGGAGCTTGGGAAAATGGGAAATAAATTTATGAGGAGAACCATTTGAAGCTAAACCTTAAGTGGAAAAGAACCAGTAAGTGATACAACCTTTTTTTATTTGAACTATAATTGTGTTGTCTTCCAAATCCTTTGTTCATTAACGTTCCATGTAGATATTCTGAGGCGATACAAAATCCACCAAGTTGCTACCAAACATACCTTCGCCAAACTATCTGAGTGGGCATAAAAGAATAGTGTAATGAATTTCACAATGTCTTCCAGCTTCTGCATTTTGTCTTGAGTCATCTCTGGAAGATCACCCCATACACTTCAGATTTGTATTTTAAGAACTCTACCCAAGTCATCCAACAGAGTAATCAACAAATAACACAAAATATTGAAATCCATTCTTATTCGAATGTGGTACGGGGCCGCATAAATGTGAGTATACCAAGGAAAACATAGACTCAACTTGAGTATTACTTGGGCTGAAAGAAGTTCAATGACTTTTTGACAATAAACAAGTTTCACATGACAAATGGACATTATTTTGGGCACTATTATTTTGATAAAGAATAAGAAATAAAATATGAAGATAACTAAAGGAGGGATGACCTAAGTGTTGGTGCCAAAACGAAATTTGTCTATTAGATGTTCAGTATTAAAGTAAGGTTGTACCCTAGTGAACCACTACATCAATATAGTAGAGTTCATCGCGCTTAATACCACGCCGAATGATCTTCTTCGTATGAATTTCCTACAAAAGACAAAACTGAAGGTATATATGTACTACATAATTCAGTTCATGTGTTACATGACTCAAGGATAAGATTTTGCCAGATAATGATGAATGTAAAGACATCCGTTTAATTTAGAAGTAAGAATAGATCTTTCTCCTTTGACTTTGGAGAAACCCCCATTTACAGTTTCAAGGCAAGCAAGGATCGACTCTGAAGATATCAAGGCGAGTTGTGCGGGGTAAAACTGAGGCAAGCAGAATCCGACCAAGGCGAGGGTGAGAGAAGCGGTAAAAAGATGTTGTCGGAGAACCAAAGGGCAATATTGTGAGTTGGACCAAGCAGCACCTAAGCGAACTAGGAAAAAAAGACGCGGTTTTGTATGGTCTAGTTTTCTCCAAGATATCAACTTATGTCCCCAATGAATCTCCCTTTTTGGGGAATATTTTAGAGGGAAAAATCCCCCACAAGTTCGACACATTCCGGATGGAGGCCTATGACGGAACGAGAGACCCGGAGTGATACTTGGAGCGGTTTCAAAATATAATGATGGCTTTCAACCCCAACGATACAATGGTCTGCATGGTGCTCTCCACGACTCTTAAATGTAACACTATAGACTGATTTAGTGGGTTACCAAAGGGGTCTATAAGTGATTTTGCAGGTTTGTAGAGCGCCTTCAGAGATTGATTCTTAAGAAACAAGGAGCCTAAACGGGAGAACGACTCGACTATAGATTTGTATCAAAGAAGGAGGAGTTAGTGAAGAGCTACGTTAAAAGGTTCATCCACGTTATGAACACCATGCCTGATTTGGAAGAGCATGTAGCAGTAGCATTCCCGAAGCGGGTTTGGACCGAAGGAGCAAGATATACGTCGACTTGGTCGAGGTTCCGGGTAAAGAAGATGAATCACCTCCTGGCCTAGGAAGATCAATTTATCTGGGTGGAAGACACCCAAAATGGTGATGCCATCAAACGTCATGATGGTGCACATGGCTCCACATGGGGCTGCTTATTACAACAACCTGGCACACCGATTTACGCATTAGACAAAAATGATATCACTAATTTACTATCGAACTAAGGGGTGGGCCGAGTATAAGCTGTCCCATAACATGTAGGCTCTTGGTTATAAGCATTCTAATTAGCCCTTCTTATCTTACTATAATTATCACAGTCACCCAACCGACGAGTGCTAACAACTTAAAGAAGAAATCAAAACGACTCGTCGATAGCGAGGAGTTGGTGCAATTCATCAAACGACAAGGGGACGATCATCAAGAAGAAAGGAAGGTTGAAAGCCAACCGGATGACTCTAGCGCACAATGGAAAGATAAGCGGTATGATAAGGGCAACCATTAATGGTTGTTTACCATCTTTAGGGGGTACCTTCTCGGGCGATGATCCCACCTCCGTGTGACCTAAGACGGACCACGAAATCCACACAGTGGTTGGGTATTCTTACCATAATTACTATGGCCTGGTGGTTAATCTCACCTTCAACGATGATGACCTATAGGGGGTTGCAACACCCCATGAGAATACACTCACAATCAATTTAGATATTGGCTGCATAATGGTAACACGGGTACTAGTGAATGACAGAAGTTCGTCGAACATAATTTTCAAGGTAATCTATGACAAGATGCTCCGGGTACCCCCCCCCCCCTCCTCCCCCGTACAGGTCCACCTACCGAATGTTGGTGGGGTATGAGGGTAAGTCTTCCTAGTGCAAAGGTGAGGTCGAGTTAATGGAAACCTTTGTCGAACATTACAAGCAACATGCTCATCGCAATCTTCCAAACCAGTCTTGTTAATCAGGAAGTATTTTATATAATCCTTCAAGTTCTCTTCTATATTTTGCTTGCTATGGATTATGGTATCCCCATTTGCACACATATTTTTGTTTCCCAAAAATTGTCTTTGAAAAACTGTACAGAACATCCCAAAGTTATAAGGACTCTTTTAGAATCCTGTTATACCATTTCAATGCAGTGCCCTTACAAGTCTATAAAAAAAGCGCGACACATCAATTTATCATTATTGTCAAAGTGCAATATATAGTTTTTGAACCGTTCGATGTGATCATCAGGATCTTGTGTCCCGTCAAACGTTTCCACTTTGGTAATATCAAAACATTTCGGAAGCGCCATATACCTCATTTATGTTGATAAAGAAGACGTCATCTAATCTACTCCTTCTCTAAACTGACCCATATATCATCATTAGTAATCACATAAAGCCTTTGATATGTAGGGTTCATGAACTAATTTGTCACATTATACTCAAAATTTGGGTTTTCAAGCACATGTTGGAACTCACTTTGTTTCTGTCCTTGATTTCGATGGGCTCGCCTTTTCGAATAATGTTTGTCCCTCTAATATTTCCTTCTTTGATTACCATACCTAAGTTAGGTGTTTGGGACCACCCATCTGAGTCTGAGACTAGCGATTCACTAGACGTTAAGGAAATATAATATTGCTTATTTTTCTTTCATTTCTAGAAGAACAATAACTTGGATCACTTTGAAATTAAACTTCCCAACGACAAACCCTTCCTCTAAGATCCTCTCGAGTCTCATCAAAACATTCCATCGAATTTATTCCTTCGTTCACCCTTTGAACTTCGGACCGGACCCTTATCGGTTTAGCCAACACAGACAGTTCCCTCTAAACTAGCTCGTCATTCAGCTCAACTATTTGTTTTAGCAACTCGTTCCTTTGATCTTCTAAAGCTAACTAACTACGCCGATCTTCCAATTTTTGATTAACATGAGCCTCCATTTGTTCCAGACGAACCTTTACTACCTCCCCTTCCACGAACACTACCGGATCCACTCACAACAATTGAAATGTAAATTTCTAAAAGTTTTGGTTTTAGATCTAAAAATCTAGTTATCAAGTGTAACTCTCACTGTGGTCGTCATTGATCACTCTAAGAATAATTTGAAGTGAAAATGTTAAATTTGGTCTAAAATAAGTCTTAAAGTGACTAATTCAATTATTAGAGAGAGAAGTAACAAATGTTTAGAGAGATAAAATGACAAGTGTCAAAGTACAAGTCCTATCATTCACCAATTTTTAAGATAAAGTACACTTATTTATAAGAATGCCAGATAACAATCACACACTCCATATACAGGCCTCTTCATCCCATTATACTACTAAATAAAAACATATTTGTTATATATTACATTTTGAGTCTTTTAAGTTTCTTCCTTACACAAAACTTCACTTACATATTATTTGAAGATTTTTTAATCCTTCTAAATTAATTATTAAGCCTCAAATTATTTATACCCTTATCATTGGCCAAGGTTGCTGCATCCGGCGACAACCCGCTCGTCCTCTTACAACAGATCCCTACACTCGACACTTTCAAGGTAGATCACCAAATTGGAATAGTTGAAGCAGTGGAAGACTGTTGATAACTATACATGTTGTATTTACGAGATGACACACTACCTAAGGATAAAACGGACGCGCGGGCATTACAACTACACACAACTAAGTATACGATGCTCAATGGCGTCTAGCGTCATACGACCATGTTGCGGTATCTCATCCTAGAAAGGCTGTCACCCATTCAAACAGTCCGTTATCATCTTCTTTTATTGATCTATGGTCATCTTTGTCTCCAAGGCCACCACCCGCAGGCTCACATCTCCAGAAAGCTCATCCATTCTTTGCGTATGTGCCATATTTTGTGATATTAAACTCACACTTTGGGCTATCAGTTCGTCATTATTCTTGGTCTGCCTCATACTTTAGGAAATCCGCGTCGTCTTCCTACTGATAAGCTTCTAACGGTAGGCGCTCCTTTCGTCCGCTACCACAACCGACTCATTCTCTAGCTCCTCCTTTTCTTTACCTGCTTTCTCCCACATCATCCACGTTGACCCATGGGCATTATTATAGAAAGCTAAATCCATGGTTAGTCCCCTTACATATCAGGTTTCCAATTTTTCATCCCCTATGCGTATCCTAGGGACATAAAGATATCCACAAGCACCATCGAGTTATGGTTACTCTACATATCTTAAGAAACTCACGGTCACTATAAAAAACATCATAAATATGTCAGGTAAATTGACAAGTTACGTGCACCTCTATCAATAGTTCCAACTGTCGCTACAATATTTTAGTGATTGGCATATTATCATAGAACGACAACTTCGGGCAATGTTTGACAGTCATCACTGACGGGGTTGGCATTGGAGCATCGGACGATAATTCCTCCATTGATCCAGGTGAAGTACGAACATCACTGGAAGTTCCCTTTGCATTGACACCCTCAGATAGAACAAGGCTCAGTCTCACAATATTAACAAAGGACGACCCTAACCCCATCGTCTATACTAAAGACTCTTTCGGTGGCAACTCGCCCACCAGCTTTTGGCCATGGCCTCTCCTTTCTTCCTTTGGTCCTCTACTACGTCACGTAACCCCAGCTTGTCCACTGATTTATCCAATATAACCACCACATGAGGGGTACCTTTATTTCCATCTCCCAAGAGCATTGGAGGGGCCTCAACATCATTTTTCACGAACGACTCATCCTTGTCAACCAACTTCAGCATCCTTTCTATTATTGAACCTTCATTTTTAACAACCTTTTCTTTTATAAGGTCGCTATTCCACCCATGCCATCTCTTTCTTTTCCCGACTAGTAGAGACTGACATCTTCGTATGTTGAGTCCCCTCCTCTATTACGACCAAGGCCCCTGTTTCATGCACCTCGTCATCTTCTATTTTGTAACATATTGCGCAACGCTCCCCCTCGCTGGCTACCATCTCCCGATTCCTTCACCAATATATTCACCTCTTATTGAACTCGCTTTTTCTTCATAGGCAATGCCACTTCTGTCTCCTTCTTTTTTATGATTTTTGGTACGTCTAGACCAAATCCACTACTATTCTCGTCAAGATACCTCTGACGTATCAGAGCGTGCAACCGTTCGACTATAGCGTCATCCCCGGTTATTGTAAATTTTAGTTTCCCACCTTCAGTCATCTCTAGCTCGGGAGTGGGCTGCAGACCTGCTAAAAGTAAAATCACGTGCGTAAATAAATGCGGTATCTCGAGTCTCATTGTAGCATACGCCGCAACTAATAGATTCTTCAAAGAGATAATAGTGCCCGCCCTTTGGTTTTCTTACACCATTATTGGTGTTTTCCTTCACCTGCAAAACAAAACATAACCGTGCTATCACCATGCGACAAGGATTAATCCAAATATATCTCAAACACATTAAATCCACCACTTCTTACACTTTTCCATCCATCTTCTCTCCAACTGTAGATTCTCTTGCGCACGTTTATGCTCCTAATTCTAAAAGACAAATAAAAAACTGTGTTTTCCACTTCTTGTCGGATTGTAGCAGGTCTACTAGTTTCCTCATTTGATCAGCTATAGATAAAATAATGGTGAACGGACCAGTTTTGATACGCCGACCATCTCCAACAAGTTGGCCGAACTAACAAGAATTTTTAGTATTCTCGAGCTCAACAATATGCTCCGTAGCATTTGCGAACTATTCCCCGTCAGTTGTGTCGGGCATGTGTTTAAAAAGCTTAAAAAATCCCAAATAAAAGAGGAGAGCGGAAGTCGAAGAACCTAATCAAACAAAATCGTGTAGATATATATTTTGTTATCCCAAGCCAGGTAGGGATGCTCCCCGAGTGTTGGCACACACGTTATAACGACATCAGGGAGCCCATACTTAGGAGTTGTGTACTCAAATTATTTGTCTGTAGAGTGAGGCCTTTATATATGTTTTCTTCCTAAACTTCTTAGGGCCATATCAGAACTATTAAGGTCACCACTTGACTAATAAGCGTAATTGAAAGAGCCAGGTTGGCTAACACCATGAAGAACTACCAGCTTAATGGATCAATAAATTTATCTATTTGGAATACATATTAAAACTATTATGTAATATATATATATATATATATATATATATATATATATATAGAGCGAGAACGAGATTGAGATTGAGATTGTATAAATGTAATCAGGATTATATAAATCAAATCTTTTCTTTAAAGGATCAATAAGTTTATCTAGTTGGAATTTATTATGAATATTTTTTGTAACAACTAATACTATTTATAATCAAACCATAATAATAATAAAAGTATACTAATCAAATTATAATAACCTTATACTATTTTTAAATTATAATATACAATAAAAGTATACTAATCAAATTATAATAACCTTATACTACTTTTAAATTATAATATACAACTTTATAATCAAATTATAAAGTTTACAACAATTGCTTTATTAAACAATAGCAACACATCTATTGTATGTGTTATAAACACAATACAAATGGAAAGCAATTGAAGTTTTTCCTCAATATTAAAAAATTGGCTCTTAAAACTCTACCACGTTATAACAAATGTAACTTTTTGATTATTATTCATTTTAGACGAGTAAATCAATTAAAATTTTCATGCTATTATAATATTATCGTGTTATCATGAATCCCACCGTGTTCGATCGTTAGCGCAATGGAACTAGAAAGTGTTTTTACAATGACGTGACATGATGAGATAATTGTTAGATATTTTAGTGTAATTAGATCGATTAGTCGACCAATTTAATCATGATATATTATCGAACAAGTCGTAGAGTGCGAAGTGCACGCTTGTTGGATTATATCATGATTAACAGGGTTCAAGTGGTGTAGCCCCTTGCAGGGTCCAACAAAATTATAAAATTGGAAATTTGAACGTTTTATTCAAATTTCCAATTTCAGCCGATTTAATTCAAATCTCGTCATATGATCTTATCAACCCTTAACTACCCTAACTACCAAACCTATCTTGTTGGTCGAATTGCTTAAATTATGGGTTCTGTTGAAAAACAAAATATATCAATTTTATCATTCTCTATTTTAAAACAAAATATCTCTGATTTTATCCCGTTGAGAATTTCTGGAGAACCCCAAAAATATTTCAATCAGAAATTGTTTTATAGACTTCAGAGAATTATCCATAAATTTTCCAACACTGTTTCCAACAATAAATACCATTGTGACAGTATCATGTCGTATGTTCTGTTACCATGATACTACAACATATTTTTCTACCTCTCCTTGTTTTGTCACGTTATCCACCCATGGTGGTAATCGTTATGCAAAATGACACCCTATATAACTATTATTGATACCTTGTAAAAGCAAAGGAAAATTTATTAGAAATTGAATAAAAGTTTCATAAATAATTAAACTAAAATTTCTTTTTTTTTCTTTTTCAATTGGTACGAGTGCCTTTTATTTTTAGTGGCTAATTTTGATTCTCCAATTTTGAGCTCAAGTTCTCTAGGATCTGGGTGTGCCAATGCTGATCATTTTTTAACAATAAAAACCTGCAAATGTAGCAAACTAGTTCTTTTAATATTATTAAAGTAGACATGAAGAACTTTATATTATGGAAGATTGTGGGCTTTTCTATTATTAAATTAACCAAGCTATGTGGGTTTATCAATGGTGATAAACCTTGTCCTACTAAGTGTAAATCTGGAGCAGATGAGAATGTCAATAAAAAACTTAAAATGAAGATTTTCATGGGATTGATCAACTACTCTTGAGTGGTTGTACAACATCGTGACCCTATAGAAAGTTGCTCAGCTCATGGAAAAACAATGTTCCAAAATTTTATTGGATGACATCAGGTTATATGGATCTCAAAACAAATCTAAAATCACAGTTTTTAAGTCGGAGTTTCAAATGACTCGTAAAGAAAGTAATACCATGGATGAAAAGCTTTGTAAATAATTTAACCCTACATGGATCTCCTATCTTAATTGATGATTTTGTTTCTAAGGGTCTTACACGGTTAGATGATGAATACAAATCTATTGTTGTTAGTCTTGCTGACAAGGAAGGGGGTGAAGGACTGGCTTGACCTACAAGCTACTCTCCTCACCTTTGAGAGTAGGTTAAAACAGCTAAACAAGTTGCCTAACTTTATGGAAAATGTTAGCCAAGCATCTGCCAACTTCACATCTAACAAGGCTAAAAAAATCATCAAACAATTCTAATCCTAGAGGTAGGAATATTGGGTATTATGAAGGTCAATGTAGAGTTTTTTCGGGAATAAATACGGATTCAAACAACTACAGCGGGAAATCTAGTTACAAAGGATGAGGGGTTGAAAGATACACCCTTAACAAGCCTACTTATCAGATATGTGGCGAGTATAGCCACATTGGCGCATTACCTACTACATGGATAGCCCAAGTGTTATGGGGTTTATTCCCAATGATTCAACTAATACTAAACAAGAACAAGGGAGAGCTTATATAATTTCTCGAGACCAACCAAGAGACAATGCATGGTATATAAACAATGGTGTTAGCCACCATGTCACGGGAACTCCTAGACTAATGTCTTAGATAGATGAGTACTGTGGTAAATAAATTATAGTTGTTTGCATTAGTGAAAAACTTATTATTACACACCTAGGTAACTTACAGCTAAATACACACACAACTAAAAATATTATCCATAACAATATTCCACATGTTCCTAAAATTAACATAAATTTGATATATGTTTATCATCTTACTTCACATAATCCTATTTACCTTGGATTTCATAAAAATAGTTATTTTGTTAAGGATAAGACAATAGGGACAGTGTTGTTTACAAGGAAAATTGAGGATGACATATGCAAGTTGAAGAGTATTGTTAAATCTAGTGTATTCACGTCTAAGGTCTCAAGTTATTTACCTAAGATTTTTAATGTTTTAAAGTCATTAAATAGTAAGTCTAGAGTGTCTAGTAATCTGGTTTCTCTAAGAGAGGGCTTACATAGGAAATTAGGCCATCCCTCTAATAAAATTTTATCTATTGCTCTAAAGTCTTCTAATCAACATATGGAATCAAACAATAGAAATATATATTATGATTCTTGTCAATTAGGAAAGTCTCTTGTTTTACCCTATATAAGGTGAAGCCTTAAGCGTTTTCAAAATATTTAAAACATTTGTTGAAAATCGTTTTGATAGAAATTAAAAGCATTTCAGTCTGATTGGGGAGGTGAGTTTACCATTATTGTTCAATTAACAAAGAAGGGTGGGATTCTGCACATTTTCTCAAATGACAAAGCATAAATAAACACAAGCATGTTGTGAAGACATGTCTCACACTCCTTACCTAGTTTAAGGTTCCCTATTGTTTCTAGCCTGAAGCATTTTTAGTTGTCGTCCACATAATAAACAAATTACCTACAATTGTGTTAAAAGATCTGTTACATTGTGAAAAATTATTCAATTGTAAACCTGATTATACATTTTTTAAAAGTGTTTAGGTGTGCTTGTTTTCCATGTTTAAGGCATATTAGTCACATAAGTTTCAGTTCAAATGCCTTAGTTCAACAACGATAGTCTATGTGTTTATGAATGTCGTTTTCAATGAATTTGAATTTCCCTGTGTTACATGGTTTCTAAATACTTAAAGTCTTAAGTCTACATGTGTGACTACTTGGATCCCTAGACCAATTGAACAACCAACACTTAGCAATAACCCTTCTACTACTAGGTCTGAGTATGTTCCTAAGCATGCATTTATTCTTATTGGTTCGGGTCACACTGAATAATGCAGCACGTGAACACATTAACATGGTCATTTTTCAGACACACAACTACCTAATCAAGAAAATCAACCCCAATATTTACCAAACATCTCACTATAAACACATACAAATACTCAAGTCAATCAGCCAACATACACAGAATCACAACAACAACAATCTATCCATACAAGCAGCCCTAGATTGACAATTGATATTGCCTTGCACCACCATACCACTAATTTGTCGAACATTACACCTAACACTCATCCTATGATCAGTAGAGCCAAACATGTCATCAACAAGCATAAACATGTCTATTATGGCATTATCATTACTTCAAAAAAAAAATTACTGGAGCCTACAAAGTTTTTTGAGGCCATGACTAACCCTAATTGGGGAAAGACAATGTAGGTCGAACATGAAGCTATGATGAAGAACAAGACTTGGTATTTGGTTCTCTAGTGCTCTAACATTAATCTAGTTGGTTTCAAATGGGTCCAAGGAGTTTAACAAAACTCTAATGGGGGTGTTCAAATATGTAAAGCCAGGTTGGTAGTAAAAGGTCTCCACCAAACACCAGGGATTGACTTAAGTGAAACACTTAGTCTAGTGATCAAAACATCCATAATCTAGTTAATCTTGACTCTAGTAGTGTTAAAAGACTGGGATTTCAGTTTATTGGACATAAACAATGTCTTTCTCAATATGTGAAAATACTAAGAATGTGTTTATGTCACAACCTTAAGGGGGTTAAAGATGCTAAAAGGCATTCTCATGTATGCCAACTATATAAGGCCCTTTTATGGTCTGAAACGCGCTCCTAGGGGCGGGTATTCCAAACTAAAGGACACTTCACTTCCATGGGGTCCAAAAACTTTAAAGCTTATGTTTTTATGTTTTTATATGTGTCAAAATAAGTCATCATTCTTCTACTAGTTTATGTCGATGATATAATTGTTACCGATAATCATCCTACCTATTTAAATAGTTTTATCCAAAGGTTTAATTCTAAATTTTCTCTAAAAGACATGAGCAGTTTGCATATGTTCCTATGCATAAAGGTACACCGAGATTAAACAAACATGTGCATAACACTTACAAAATAATTAAAGGAGTTATTTGCATTTGAAGCCATGTCCAATGAAAATCCTTGCTCCACTCCCATGCGATTTATTCCTCCTATGTTCTTGAGAGATGGTGAACCACTCCCACAACAAATAAAGTATATAAGCATATTAGGTTCTTTACGGTACATATTACATACTCGTGTTAACATTTCATTCATTGTTAACAAGTTGAGTTAGATTCGATAATGTTTAATGAGTATACATCTACAAAGAGTTAAAATGATACTTAAATACTTATTTGGGAGTGTGTATTTGGGTCTCCACATAAAGCACAACCTTGACCTTTAATTGACTAGGTTTATTGATGCCGATTGGGATTTTTTCTTAGATGGTTGTTGCTCGGTGGACGACTAATGCATGTTTTTTAGAGAGACATTTGTTCCCTAATTCTCAAATAAGTAAAATGTTGTTGTTCAATCAAGTACAGAGTTCGAGTATCGCATGCTCGTCAATTTTTCAATAGAACTTTTGTGTTTGGACTCTGTACTTATCGAGATTTCCTTTTGTGTCTCTTGTTCACCAGTTTTATGGTGAAATAACCTTGACGCGAGTTATCTTACCTCTAATCCGTTGTTTCATGCAATAACAGAACGTATAGAAATCGTTTACATTGTTTTAGTAATTTGGTGGTTAAGGGATTCTTGGACATCCAATACCTTCCATCATATGACCAAATCATCAATCACCGTACAAAATCCCTCTCTCACAATCTTTTTCTGTTTTTAGAGAAGAACTGTGGAGCTCACTACTTCACACATACATTTGAGGAGGGAATTCATAAAATAAGTTGATGAGAGCTTAATTGAAAGAGACTCAACAAAGAAAACAATAGAGTCGTTAGGGTTGTGTTTGAGTGTCCATAGAAGAAAACTTGTATGGCTCGAGATGAAGACTTGTGTTTCGGAAAGTCTGAGTTTGAGTTAAGGTTTTGTTTAAGTGGTTGTCAACTAAATACTTTGGTTATATTTATCGGGTCACCAATAGACCGAGCCCACAACACAATCAACAATTAAGTGGACATAATACCACATCAAGTCCATATTTTAAAACAAATTCAGACCCACAATATTAATTGTCACAATTAGAGATGTTATTGTACAAAAGTTTACAACTCATAATTCTCGTATTATGTTGTTTTAAGGTTATACACATGTATTAATGAATTTCATAGTTGATTCTTATTTTTATGAAAAAGAAACAAACCTAATTAGTAAAAACAATAAATAATATTAAATTCTACATTGATATAGCAATTATTAGTGGATAATTTCATCAAAGGTATCCAACATTAAACTTTACTGCCATATAGTATCTCAAGTTTTACGGGTAAGTACCTTGGTTAGTCACCAGAGTTAGTCACTTGATTCAAAATGACAACTCAAATTTTATTTTTATCAAAACTGCCACTTTTGTTGGTTTTCTTTGCATTCATGGTCACTAGCGGAGACCAAAAATGCAAAAAAAAAACTAATAATTGTGACCAATGGTGCAACAAAGTTTATATCTTGATACAAATATTAAATAAGTGGTTATTTTGAAACAAGTGACCAACTCCGGTAATTAATTATGATTTTTAGCCTCAAGTTTCACTATTACTTATCTAATACATGTTTTATGTACTTAACTCAATCTAGATACCGAATTTTTTAATAATACCTCAAATACTCAAGTTTTATCATCAGCCACGTAACCACTTCTCATTCTTTCAACCAAAGATTATTTTTATTTTATTTTTTAAAAGGTTCGTATCTTTCAAGCCGGAGCTTATGAAAACTCTGAATGTACGATCGAATTTGTGTTTTAAAATGAACAAAATAAAATCCATTAATGGTATTATTGAATTTGTTTTGAATTTTTCTTTTGCCAAAAAATATGCAAGACCAAACATAAAAAATCATGTTAGACAATGCATAAAAAACATGCTAGACAATGTAAAAAAATATGCAAAACAAGGAAACAATATTTATAGGACTATTGGGGACTTTTCGTCTCCTTGAGTTTCTTCATCCTCGTATTAGCCATCTAGACCATCCATGAACAAATAATTATGTTGGAACCTTGACCATTTTCTTGTTTTCCCCTCTCGATCTTGGTATTCTGCTTCGACATGTTCACCTAATTGTATGAATCTTGATATATATACTCGAGTTGACATTATGGGACGCCAATTATCTCATACTGTTACTTATCTTTGGAAAGATTTTACGGATTTCCTAGTGGGATTTATTTTGTATTTTGAGGTATACCATTGGCTCAGATAATTGGATAGTATATATCCATGGTGTAGAAATATCATAGTGGAGACATAAATCATGATGGGGAACGATGTATCCCATCATTTCTCCCACGATTGGTATTGTGCCTGCATTCGTGATTTGTAGGAATATCAGGTCTTTTCTTTTCCACCATAGTCCATGGTCTACTCCTCTTCCTTTTGTCGTAATTAGACATTGAAGTCTTGCTCCTTCTATTGTGTGTGCAATGTCTTATTCGCCTTTGATCTCTATCATTAGGTCCTCGATCAGAGTTTTCTTTTTCTCCATTTTCGTGCTCCCTATAGTTCTTTGTGTTTTCACGAGCTTTCTTTTCGAATCTTTTTGCAGCATTTGTGAAGTAGCGTCATCCCCTTCTTCTTCATCCGTTGTGTCGATTGTGTGGATGGCAGATTTAAGTCATGAAGCTTGCGATAACAGTCGTTCCTGCAATTGCGAAAAAATATATATTGCTTGTTCATTACTCAACTATTGAGCTAGACGCTCGATCTCAGTTTGAGGTATCGTCAAATCCTCTTCGATCGATGGGGCATCAAACACAGTGGAATTGGGTGGTACATTTGTTTGACGCTCCATCTCAATCTCCTCTTAGACTAACAGATCAATGATTTAAATTACGTTCGATATGTGTTTTTTATATTTTTGAATTGTTCTAATCTTAATGAGGACAAAATTTGTCGATTCACACAAACGAAACGAATTGATGTCGATAATTTTGGATCGTTAGGCTTAGCCAAAGCATTAATGAGACTTAAAATCGTTTAAGTTTGAGTAATAGTGTAAATGAATAACGTAAGTAAGCATACACAAGCAACGGTGAAAGATACACTAGTTTTATTGATTGATGTTGTATCTTTATTTATAGGTCCTTTGTTACAAGAAATACCTCTATTATATTAGAGGATAATAAATTATATTAGGGATAATAAATTATATTTATCTTGACTACTAAGATATGCAGTTGAATATAATTATCCGTAAATGTTTTCACGTTTGAATAAATTGATGAGTGGATTGGTTAGGGTTGGACTAACTACTACATTACTAATATAAAATGCAATGTTTTTTAAATTTTTAAATTTTTAATCATTTTGGTGGTAAATATAATAAATAAATAATACCATTTTCAATAGATAGGTAGGAGAAGAAAGAAAAAATAACAAAAATTTAATTAGCTACTGTTGTAAAAAGATAATTGGTTTCAACAATATAATGCATCACTTTGTTTTAATCTATGGTGCATGTCCGTGGTGCTGGTACTAGAATTTGCAGGTCACCGTCTCGCAGTGCTAGACCCAGTGGCCTCAAGCGTTAACATAAAACAAGCCAAGAAATGAATAAACTGAGCCACGGCTCGTGTTACTAGTATCACTTGATTCAAACGGAAATGTTATACTTGTTAAAAATAGCTTAGGAGGCTTGAATTTAGCTCAGGTTGTATACATATTTTTGGAGAAAAGTGTGGTGGCTGTTTTTTTAACATTTTTTATGTTGGATCTTGCATAGCGTATGTTCTTAATAAGGGTTTTTTCAAAAACAATTATATATAACTTTTGTTAGCGGGTGATGGATAATATTTCTCTCGCTCATATGTGAACTAAAAGAATTATGAATCGCAGTTTGTCGAGAAAAGTCGGATAGAAGCCTACCATCTATCAACTCTCTTAGGTGGAGGATATGGAACTAGATAAGGTCTAAGTTAGGACAGGACGATACGCCTACCAAATTTATTTTAAACGAACAAGCTGTCGAGAGAGAGGTATGGATATATAAAAATGAGTTTATATCATATGGACCGAGACAAAATTATAACAAAGATAGATTGACGATAGACTAAAAACTCTGGTTAGTCACTGGAATTTGTCATGTGTATCAAAAGTACCATTGATGTTTTTTTTATCAAAACAATCATCTTTGTTTGTTTCGTTTTGCATATGTGTCACTTGTGTTTGTTTTGATTTGCATCCATGGTCACCCGTGAGTGACAATGGATGCAAATAATAGTTAACAAAAATGATTGTTTTGATAAAAAAAAATATAAATAGCATTTTTTAAACACATAACAAATTTCAGTGACTCACCAAGGTCAAAGTGGTTGATAGATAAATTACTCTCTCGAATGACTAATCAAAATCAAAGTGGCAGATCATGTGCCGATCGTTCTCAAATCGCAAAAGTATATGCGTAATTCTAAGTTATAAACTAGATTAATTTTCAGAAAATATAATCAATGGTCTAAATGTGATTGGATTTTCCAATGCATACTAGTGAAATAATTAGGATATTTTGAAAAAATATGAAAAGAATCAGAGAGAAAAAAAATATTTTTTTATTTTTATTTTTTCGATTTTTTTTTCCATACATCTCTTATCTATTTATCCGTGAAACTGCACTACTACCAAAGTGGAACACATACCCATAAGTGCTTTTGCTATCATCAATGCATCGTGCTAAATCACTATCTGTATAACCTATGAGATTAACTTATGTATTAGCTTCATGAAATGTTTCATAGGCAATGGTTCCCTTCACATATCATAATATTCTTTTGGCAGCCTCCCAGTGATTAGAATAAGGTTTTTCAATGAATCTTATAAAACTAACAGCAGACACAATATCAGGTCGTATCGAAGTCAGATACATCGAATTTCCAACCAGACTTCTGAACATGGTTGAATTGACAAGTTTGCCTTCACTTTATTTAGATAACTTTAGACCTATGATGCATGGAGTAGTGACTGGATTAGCAGCTTCCATCTTGATTTTTTTTTAAAATTTCTTTTGCATAGCTCTCTTGTGAAATAAAAATTCATTTCTCAGATTGATGAATTTCATTTCCAAGAAAATGATGAAGTTCTCCTAAATCTGTCATCTCAAATTCTGCCAATCATTGGCTGTTTAAATTCTTCCAACATTCTCACATAGTTTCCTGTGAAAACAAGAACATCGACATACAGACTAACCACTATAAATTTTCCTTGAGAATCACTTTTGATGTATAGAGTATGTTTATATGGACATTTTTGGAATCCATATTTTTTTAAATAAGAATTGATACGGTTGTACAAGGGTGATTGCTTTAACCCATTTAATGCTTTCTTTAGCTTGTAAACTTTTTCTTCTTCTCCAGTCTAATAAACACAGGTGGTTGATCAACATATACTTCTTCTTTGAGAACATCATTAAAAAATGCGGACTTTACATCTATTTGGAACATCTTCCAATAATTTTGAGCAACAAGAGATATGAGTAACCGAACTGTTTCAAGTCTAGAAGCGGGATCAAATACCTCTGTAAATCTTCTCTTTCTTTTTTCTTGTATCCTTTTGAAACTAGCCTTGTATTGTGTTTATTGATTGCGTTATTTGGATTCATCTTTCTCTTGTACACCCATATAACTCCTATAGAACTCTTGTGCGGTATTAAATCCGTAAGCTCCCATATATCATTATTTTCAATTGAGAAAATCTATTCGTTCATGGCTTTCCTCCATACGTTTTCTTGATATGCATGATCAAACAAAATTGGATCTTCTCCTGGAAAGAAAGTAACAAATAAAGCATATAGTTCTTGAATAGTTCTCATTTATTTTATCAGACTAGATGAAGAACTTAATGAAAAAATTGGGGAATCAATAGGGCTTTCTGCTGGAGTATTATTTTCAGTATTTTCAAAATATTCCTCTTCTTTTTCTTTAAGCTCAAGTGGAAAAATTGGCAAAGGTTCTTTCTCAACTGTCATCTCTTCCAAAAATAATTTTCATCAAACTAGACATCTTGAGTTATCACAATCGTTTTTGTTACCGAATTATATAGCTTGTATGCCTTACTTCTTTCACAATAACCAAACTAAATGAATCTTTCTGACTTGTCATCCAACTTGCCTCGCATTGCATCCGGAATATGAGACTAGACAACACTCCAAAATACTCTTAGATGATGAATATTAGGCTTTTTATCATACCACATCTCATGTAGCATACAATTATCCAAGCTTGTTGTTGGGTGATCTGTTAATAAGATAAACTGCACATATAACAACTTCAGCATAAAAACCTCTTGATAACCTCTTCTTCTTCTTAAGAAGACATCTAACCATCTTCATTATTGTTCTGTTTTTTCTTTCAGATACACCATTTTGGTGAGGCGTATAACGGACTATCGTCTCATTCCGAATGTCATTATCTCTGCAATATTTCTCAGATTATTTTGAAAAATACTCACCTCCATGATCTGTTTGTAAGGTGTTGATTTTTAATCAAGTAAAGTTCTCCACTTTTCTTTAAAATCTTCGAATTTTTAAAATATATCTGATTTTTCTTTGGCATAATACACTCAAGCTTTTCGTGAGTAATCATCAATGAAAGATATAAAATAATGATTACCTGAGAAAGATGGAATTGTCATTGGACCACAAAGATCTGAATGAATAAGTTGTAGTGGTCTTTTTGCTTTCTAGAATGATTGAGATGGAAACAAAATCTTATGTTGATTTCCAAACTGAAAAATTACATATATATAATCGAGACGAATAATTTTTGGTAAACCCGTCATTATCATCTTTCTTGAAAGCATCTCCAAAGTTCTATACGAATGTCCAAACCGATTATGCCATAATTTTGCAACTACTTTATCCAAACTAATCAAGCAAGACATATTCTGATTTTGAAGAGTGAGTAAGAAAATATTATTTTGTGCTACTCCAACTCTAGCAACAACCCGATAATTTAATGATAAATAACATGTTATGTCATAAAAATGAATATCATACCCCTTGTTCAGTAGATACCCGACACTAAGAAAATTATTTGTAAGGCCGGGAACAAAATAAACATCATACATTTTCTCAATCTTACCTTGCTTTGCTTTAAATTCTAATTCACCAACACCACTAATTTTGTAAGCTTTTCCATACTTTTACTTCCCCGCAATCAACTTCAAATAATTTTGAAAATAGTATTTTGTTATCTAGTCATGTGTTTGCTATCACCATTGTCTATGTACTAGAAATCATCAATCTCTCCACCATGAGTCACAATCAATAAAGTTTCTTTATTATTTTGCACCATATGAGCTTCGTGTTTTTCTTCTTCTTTGTACCAAAAATCTCTTTCCATATGACTAGGCTTAGGACAATACAACACTCAAAATACCATGACATGTTCCTTTTTGATTTCCACGTCCACGTCCTCTATGCGAACCTCTAAAGTTATGATTTGGTTTGTTTGTTTCCATTGATTTTCATAATAACCCAATTCCATAAGCATTTGAGCCTCTTCCTCTTTGATTTCCACGTCAAAGTCCTTTTTGGAAACCTCTAAAATTCTAATTTTTGTTTGTTCCATTCCATTCTCTTGCACAATGGCCAAAATATTTTCATCAATTATTTTTATAATCTTCTTTCTTTTTAGTTAGAGACAAGTTTGACTATAGTGTTTGATCTAACGTTAGTTCTTGCTTTTTCTTATTTAATATTTCTTTATGAGCTTTCAATGAGCCCGTTAATTCATCAATGACCATGATGTTTAAATCTTTAGATTTTTCAATAGCAACCACAATATAGTCAAATCTTGAATCCAAAGAGCAAATATTTTTTTTCAATTACACTAGTATCATCCAAAGTTTCCCCATTTATTTTTAATTGGTTGACAATGGACAAGACCCGTGAACAATAATAAAAAACATATTCAGACTTTATTTTTGCAAACTTTCAAATTCTTCTCTAAGAGTTTGTAATCGAATTATTTTTACCTTTTCATCTCTTTGAATGATTTAACCAAGATTTCTCATGCTTGATTTGTTGAAGTGGCACAAACAACTTTTTTCCCAAGCTGCTTCATACGATTGGACTCCTTGATTAATCCAAAACAATGCTTTCTGATTTTTCTTTCTTAATTTTCTTAGATTCTCATTTTTCATTGGTGTTAATTTTTTTCTTCAGCATCTTTTACTTCGTTGAACCATTTCTCACCGATATTCCATTCTGCTTGTGATCCTAGCAGAGTCTTCATTTGAAAACTCCATTTGTTCATCTTCATCGAACAGAGCTCTGATACCAATTGTAAGAATAATAGGATATTTTAAAGAAATAAGAAAAGAAGTGGAAAGAATAAAAATATATTTTTTAATTGTTTTTTCGATTTTTTTTCTTTTATACATCTCTTATGTATATATTAGTATATTATTTTATTTTGATGAAAAAATAATATTTTTTATTAATACAATATTTTTCAAAAAATACAAAATCAAAACCCTTGAACATATTCTTCCTAAATTGGATAATATTATTAATTGAATAATATATTATTAAAAATCTCATTAATATTTTATTTAAATATTTTAACCAATCAATTAATTAATTAAGTGATTTAATGAACTAATATATTTCAGTCTAATTAATTTTGTCTTAACAGTTTAGACGCTCAACAATTATAAGGCAAACTATAGTGTAATAGAGTTACAGTTTAATAACAGAGAAATGACTTCTTTGTGTAATTTGAAAGGAATAACACAGTATTTTTCAACACCGTTTAACCCGTAAGAAAATGGGCAGGTGAAAGTCATTAATATAACGATCTACGAAGGCTTGAAGAAACAATTGACATGAGCTACTGGTAAAAGGCCTAACTATCTTCAAGAAGTATTATGTTCTTATAGAACAACACCTCGAGCTGCAACTCAAGAAATTCCTTTTGCGTTAGTTAATGAGATATATGTCGTAAGTCCAGCGTAGTCAACACTTCTATCTTATAAAATACTCAATTATACCGAGGAGTTTAACGAGGAATGAAGAAACAGAGAGATTGATTTGATTTAGGAAAAGTGAGTTAAAACATATTTGAACCTGATGCATTACCAAACTCTGATGAGGAGTCGCTAGAATTCGAAGGTGAAACGAAGAGATTTCAAGGTAGGGGACAAGGTTTTGAGAAAGGTATTCATGCATACAAAGGATAAAAGGTTGGAAAAAATAGATCTGAACTGGGAAAGACCTTATTCAGTGGTTGGAATGATTAAACTAGGCACATATCACCTTCAAGATAAATAGGCGAGATTTTTGCAGCATCATTTGAACATTGAGCATTTAAATTTGTATTGTGAGTAATTTTTGATACATTGATGATATTGTTTTTTTCTTTTTTGCCTAGTTTGTACAATGGAATACTTTTTCCTCTCTTGGTGGCGCGGTAACGTTTTAATGAGGTGCCATATATCCAAAGTTATAAATATAATTTCTTTTGAATGGTCAATTTGCTTCTAAATGTACCATGTATCGATAAGATTCCTAAATGATGATCGGTTTACTATTTTGAAAATTACACAAGGATTGATCACCTTTGGATTAATTTGTAAAAGTATAATTCCAAGTGCTAACGTTCATTTAAAAGAATATTTCGAAGTGCCAATTCGAAGTGGCGACACAATTCGCAGTGCTAACGTCCATTTAAAGCATTTTTCAAAGTGCCTATTTGAGTGATAATATAATTAGAAGTGCTAACGTACATTCAAATCATTTTTCGAAGTACCAACTTAAGTGATGATATAATTTGAAGTGCTAACAGCTATTTAAAGCATTTTTTGAAGTGCCAATTTGAGTTGTGATATAATTCTAAGTGTTAACCTCCATTTAAAGCATTTTTCGAAGTGCTAGTTTGAGTGGTGATATAATTCGAAGTGTTAACCTCCATTTAAATCATTTTTCGAAGTGTAAATTTAAGTGATGATATAATTTGAAGTGCTAACGTCCATTTAAAATATTTTTCAACGTGCATGGCTCCTACAAAAGAAAGTTACGGGGACTCGTCAAGGTGAAGCTAGTTTTTTTAGTTCTATTTCCAGTCTGGAATAACAACAGATTGAACACAAAGCAGCCAATCAAAAGCAACCTTCGAAGAGAGACAAATCACATACCTTTCTCACAAACTAGATTAATTTTGAAGAACTAGATCGACATCTCAGCTAGGGCTGGGCTTTCATGAATGGGCCGACAAAGCAGCTTTTCAGTGGGGGGCAATCGAGAAGGACTTGGACTCAGCAGCGAGCTTCTTTTGGTAGGAAAGCTGCACCAGTTGGCCATGTATGGAAAGATTCAAAGCCATACAAAGGGGGGAGAACGATGAAGGCTCCCGTACCGCCAACTGATCGGTGGGTGCCAGTGGCCCGAAAGAAGAAGCTTTCAGAGATCCTCGGAGGTCCAGCCACCTAAGTTGACAAGGACTAATATAACTCAGAGAAGAAGGATGTTAAGGAAAAGGCCTCTTTGAAGCGAAGACTGCAGTGCATGTTGAGACAGAGCTGAAAGCAAATCTTGCTTTGTTGGTGAAGTGTCCAGCAGAGAGTAAAGCTGAAAGAAGAGATCACGAGAAGCTTGAGAGAGGTGAGACTTCGTCTGGAGAAGTTTAAGATGAAATGACTGAAGATTTAACTCCAAAGACTAGTCTAATGGAGGAGGACTCAAAAGAGGTGGAATCCACAATCATATCCTGGGGGATGATTTTATAAGATCTAAGTGGACTACTAGAACAAAGAAGTTCTTTTCCGCTTTTTTCTTCCTCCCTCGTTGATTTTGAAAGTTTCTCTTCATCCATGGGAAAATACTTTTTCAATCTTATGTGTTAGCGTAGGGTAGGGAGATCTTTTTTATTTTCATAAAGCTTTTCTTTTTCCCGCGGCTTCCTTCCCTTGCTTGTGCCTCTCGCCCGATAGTCACGAAGAATGAATGCTCTGCCGCAACTATAATTTATCTTTTCGGGAAATAGCTAAATTCTCTCGGATAACTGGAAATTTTCATAAGTAGTGGTCGAGCCTTTGCCTCAAGGATCCCTAGTTCCAGGATCAAAATATTGGATTGGATCTTATTAAGAAGGATTTCGTATAAAATAATATAATAGGGTCCCTCCCTTTGTTCTCATTTTCATATCTCTTTTGTGGTGGACTTGACTAACTGTGATAAGCTGGATGAAAGGTCAGTTTCAATCCTTTGCTTCAGTGTGCCGTCGGATTGTGAAGGTGTTCTCAGTAATCAGATCTCATCGATAAGATATGTGGCATAATTTATCTCAAAGCAGCTCCTTCTGTCCATCGATCCACCGGATGTTTTGAGAGGTTTCGCTTTATTTTTTTTATAGAGCTTCTGCTTCTCTCTATCTTTTTCTTTTTGAATAGTATACTCATAATAGCTACGAAAGGGAAGGCCTTTTCTCTCTTCCTTTGGGATCCGCACCGCAAGCTTCTCCGACAGGTTGGATTACCGTTGGTGGCCCATTGGATTCATCTGCCTAGTGGGTTATTGGACAAGGTGCTACGGTAGCGACTCCCTGGAAACGTCTTTCCCGCTGCTTTGTTCTTTTTTTTTTATCAAACCTCTCTTCCCGGCCTGTTTGCCTACGTCCTTCGCATCCGCTGCCATCTTCACTTTTGGCTCCTTGTCATTTAATCTGGAGGAATCAACCTCGAAGAAGGGAGCCCGGGAGCGTAGTTTGGCCGGTGTTCAAACCACTAACACACCGGAGTCTTTGGCGGCCTGAAACTCTTAGGGTTGTATCTAGGTGGTGCCTGACTCGTCATTTCTTGGAGCACAATAGCGGGGATGGTGAAAGTGACTCCTTTCCTTGTATTCCCGACTTGGATTTATATGCCCAAGCCCTCTAAGCCTGTATTAATCCAAGGGATGGGCATCTGTACACCCGTTGATGGCTGGGATAACGAGATTTCGGTCTTCCTTTCTTCAGAGGAAGTGTTGGGGTCTTTTGTCTTTGCTCCAGCATGACATCTAGCACAAAGCAACTGATCATTAGAGGATCCAGGCATTGGTTCTTAAGACTTACCCAACAACCTGTTATTGACACCGGCCCTTTGTGGCTTTTCAGACGATGTGTCCAACACTAGGTTGAACTTCGGAGTCAGTATGTTCATAGACATCGTATCAGGAATTGGACCCCGAAAGCCAAAGCCAAGTCTCAAACTGAGGCCAGGGGTAGTGAACCCGTTTGTAGTGGCGGACTAGGCGTAAGGCAGATCAAGTCGTACGATTTCGGGTCTGAGATAGAGAACTGATATCGGACGATCTGTCTGTATCGCAGCTTTCGAATTGCGCGAAGAAATGATGACCACCCGGGAAAGACGTAGCTATCTTTCTTTCACTCATCGAGCAAAAAACCCGCCACTTTCATCGAGGGGGAAATGCATGCTCCTGCTTCTTACATTAGGGTCGGGCGAGTGTCGAATCCTAGCCCGGTCCAATCTGTTCGATATCCCAGCACCTCCTCAGTCTATCAACTCGAGCCGTGGCACTTATTCTCTTATTTCTCAGCCCCTGATCCCGAAGCTTTCCTTCCCATTTTGAGTTGAAGCTTATAAGTGTAAAGCGCCCTTCGATCGACATAAATCTCTATCTAAAGCATTTAATAGGAATAAGTTCATTTCCAATTTCTCAGGAAGATGCTAGCCGTTCTCCAGGTTAATGAAGAAATGAGTACTGTTTGAATGGGACGAAAAATGCCAACACGCTTTGAAGGAAGATTTCTTATCCTGGCAGCTCCACAGAAAGGAAGGTCTTTTCTCTTATACTTTGATCTTATACATAGGGACAATTCCTTAGGCGCTCGAAAAAAAGAATGATGAAGGGCCTTAGATTATTTTGTAAGCCGCATGATGGTGGATGCATAGAACAAAGACTCGCCTATCGAGAAGATGTGCCTCGCATTGATATTCCTAGTAAAAGAGCTCAGGCATTATCTCTTGGCATATCAAACCATGCTCATATCAAAGGTGGACCCAATTAAATACATCATGACAAGATCAGCACTATCGGGGCCAAATGGGCAGTCTTACTCATTGGATTTTATATCATAGATTCCCCACAACAAAAGCGATAAAAGGACAAGCCCTTGCACTAGGTGCTAAAGCATGGGTGTTTTGTATCCATTGAGCAAAGATGGATTGTAATTGTATATTAGTATCTGAAAACATATCTTGAGGCCGCCCTAAAGTAAAGCGCTCATGGTATCATTATGAATATATAAAGTTGTGAAAGCCTAAAAAAAACATACCCAGTTGAGATGTGATATGATTGCATCACGATGCCTAAGGACACGATCCAATAGATCGTTCTATCGAGTAGTTGGATCATAGTCTCTTACCATAAAAATGGATGCATGCGCAGCAGCACCAACTATGAGAAATCCACCAATCCACATGTGATGTGTGAACAATGACAGTTCTGTACCACAGTTAGTATCTAGCTACTGACTTTGGGCTTATAATAAATGAAAAGTTGTTCCTGCTCTGCCACTCAGCCGTCACCTTGAGCATTAAATAAGGATGTGCGGTCGTGGTTATTGGCAAGAACTTCTTGAATCAATCGTGTTGTAGGAGTAACTCATTACCTTCTGGGTGGAATTGCCAGAAGATGGACGTTTTTCTTAGCTTCTTATCAATAATTATTGAAGTAAGATAATGGCTAGGAGGATTTGAAAGGCATTATGGCATTAAGATTTCCAAGGTTTAGCCAAGGCTTAGCTCAGGACCCCACTACTCGTCGTATTTGGTTTGATAGTATTGCTACCGCGCATGACTTCGAGAGTCATTCTGATATTACGGAGGAAGGTCTTTATTTGAATATTTTTGATCTGGGAAATTAGCAAGAATTTATCTATGGACTTCCGGAAATCTCTTTCATGTAGCTTGGCAAGGAAATTTTGAAGCATGGGTAGAGGACCCTTTACATGTAAGTCCTATTGCTCACGCAAATTGGGATCCTCATTTTGGTAAACCGACCGTTGAAGCTTTTACTCGAGGGGGTGCCCAGTGAATATTGCTTATTCTGATCTTTAGAAAAGGTGGTATACAATCGGTTTACGTACTAACGAAGATCTTTATATTGGAACTCTTTTCTATTATTTCTTTCTGCCCTAACTTAAAAGCTTTGTAAGCTGCCTTGACTATTTCTCTTCTTCTTGCCTTCGATCCTATACACCTTAGAATAGAGCTCTGATACCACTCTAATGAAAGCAAAAATCACGGGGAAAATAAAGAATGGCAGGATTGAACTCAACTTAGGAAAGAAATAAAATAGACTTGTAAGCAAAAATACCGAGAAAACAAAACGTAAATAAATACGATTTTTCTCTTTGGTAGGCAGCATAACATCTTTTGGTTTCCACTTCCAAGAAATACTTAAGTGAATTAACCATTCGCTTACTCTTGTAGACCACTCTCCTCGTTCTCTATAGAGTCGCCCGTACAACCCCTTGACTCCTACGGGCTACTTTTGAACTAAACGAGAGTAAAGATACCTCCTCGAGAGAGCAGGCTTACTACTAGGAGGGGGAAGGAAAGGACCCGCCCCTAGCTAACGGAGTTCACGAGGAACCGACTTCCGTTAGTGAAGCGAGGCCTCAAACATCAAACCATATCTGACTGAATAATCTGACTGAATCGAGTTCATGCTTTGGTAGGAATTGTCATAGGTAGAAGGAGTAGCTGACCAAAAGTTAACGAATGCTTAAGGAAAAGACGCAACCACACGCAAATGAGTCTCCGTGTTTTGAGATCGAGTCTTCTCGTCCTTTTTTGGGAATTGAATGTCGGATACTGGGACGCCGAGTACCAACCTGTCTTCTTCCCCACCTCAAGAGTGGTCATAGATCAGGATTCAGTCAAGAGGAGGAATTGCAAAGGTCAGGTCCAGAGGCGTCCCAAAGTGCCAAGAGGGAAAGGTGGGAAGAGTGGTAGCCAACCCACGGGTTCTAAGAGTGAAAAGGTTGGACATCTAAACAAAGACGGATAAGAGTAGACTGACAAACATTTTTTACTAGAAAGATTGACTAGATCACCCTAGGGTTATTTTGTTCTCTCAAGAGAGAAGCGCAGGACAGGAGCTCCTAGCCCCAACCGAGCATAAGCGATTGTTTTAAATAAAAAACGATGCTCGTCGGTTCTTTGAAATCTGGAAGAAGGTCGTGAACTATTTCATCTGCTAGAGGAGCAAAGCCACTCGACTAAAAGGGGAGGAAATGAGAGCTAGCTCGACCGACCGGCAGGGAGAGGAAATGCAATTGACCAAGTTTACGAGGTTAAAAGGAGAGAAAAGAAGATACGGCTTCAAAGCTGGATATAAAGTATAGAGCTGAGACTAAGCAAACATAGGATATCAAAAAGGTGTTTAATACTGGGTCGATCTGATGCTCGATCGAGGGAATGGGATTGATACCGAGGAGGAGAAGTGAAATCCGGCTACTCGACTATCTTTCCCACTTCCAGTATTTCCACCGGAGCACCCATCAGAAAGAATTGGATCAAATGTTGTCGATTCTTCAAGTCAAGGGGTCTTAGGCCTTGTCACGAGCTGGATTCGAACCTACACTTTCTAGATACATGGGTCCGGGTTTCAACCTTTTTTATCGTGATTTTTGCCGCTTTGTCTTCGGCAGACTACATCCGGAGTCGACTTTCGTTTCGTCAACAACAATATAGCTATCTATTATAGCTAGAACGAAATCTGCATCATAGTTTATCCGCTATTTTTGCTTTCGTTGAGCCGATTCGTTGCTTCTAATTAATACGCAGATAAACGTCGGGGGGATATGGATTTAGCGTGATAGCCAGGATAATGGAAGCAGCAAAGAAAACCTATGCCTGCATCCTTAGCTTCTTTTTGTTGATATCCTGAGGGTCGAACTCGGTGTTTATTCCCTGAAATAACTGTTTGGTCTCAGTATTGATTGGCTCCCCGCATTCACAAGGACTGGCTACCTGCAGGTGGTTGCTACATACCTTGTTGTCAAACGTATCCCTAACTACTTCAATAACTTTTTTTAGGTCGACGGCTGTTAGCACGTCTGGTTGCAACACCATCTGTTCTGGCGTTAAACACGCCCACACCCCGAATCCTATGATAGCGCAAAGTGCTAATACAAAAAAGCGTGTGTCGCGCATATAAGAATACAGTATAGCGTCAAAGTTTTTGACGACTCTGGCCTATTTTCTTCTTTTTATTTTAGTTGTTACGCCCCTACCTAAGTTTTTATCTATCGATCTTATGCGCGACATTCCTCTTGTTTTGATGGTTCTCATGGGCAGCCACTTCTCCCCCAAGCGGTATAGTACCTTTGTGTGTTTTCCTATTTCATTTATCCTGATGTATCGCATTGCTTCCTTTCTTCTTTCCTTGCAATCTCTCATGAATATTTTAGTATGTTCATATTCAGATTGTTCCTTACATTTTGATTCCATGCGTCTCTTTCGAATGTATTTTGTACGGTAAATACCTTAGCCCTCCCTGCCTACTTTCTTACTAACTGAAAAAAAAATACCTAAGCTCAAGTCACCTAGCTTATAAACTAAACGAATAGGACTCATTACTGACTTGCTTGCCGAGCTTGCCGAGTAACGAGCACACCGAGGAAGAGTTATTGATAGATAGACAGAAAGTTTATCAGGGGCGGTAGTTCGGATGCACTGAGCGACGAAAAAAAAAGAATCAAGTTAGGGAACACTCCAGATTTTCTAAAGGCCCCCTTAAGGGCTTCTAAGGCTTTGTAAGTAGGCAGGTCAGGTCCATTTAAATTTTTTTACTCATCTTTTAGAGACTAACTCGTCTTGCTCAAGAAAGAAGAAGACCAAAGCCCTCGCATAGTCAAAGTTGCCCAAATCGATGGGGTCTAAAAGTACCTAGTCGATAGGATTCTATTGGTTACAGGCGGATAGGAACTGGAGCTAACAAGTGTGCCCTGAGTGGAATCCTACTTATACTCTTTCTACTAGATTGGCAGGACGGGTGTCAAGTTATTAGTAGCTAGGCACCGCAAACCAAACAGTACAAGATAGACTCAAATCCTCTCCTTTACCGATGCTCTTATTGTTATTATCATGTGGGCACACTATTTCAATGAGGTCAAGGAATATGATACCTATGTAACACATAAAGAAAGTCTAATATGCGAAGTGAAAAATAAAATCCATAGTAAAAGGACTATCCACAGAGGAAACTGAGGAAGACAATGAGACTTGGCAGCTCAAAATTCACTATTTGCTGACTTATATTAAGATTCTCCACATTTGGCATCAATGCCCTAACTCAATGCTATGTCCGGATCACCTTTTGCCGGTTCCTTCTTCTTTAGCACCTTTCGCTCAGCCGGATGATGTAGATATGCCGACATTTGCTATTTGGTAGTCCAATCCCTCGATTTCGAATCAGAGATTGCTGGGTGTGCGCTTCTAGCTCGTACATTACAAAAAGTATGCTAACAAGATCAGATTCCCTGGGGTGGGGCAATATGCCAAAGAATCTTATTCAGAACCAGATTCTCACTCTGGAGTCCCGCGCCTATTGAAGCCCGAATTTCGGATTTCGCTACACATTCTTCCACTAGTCCCAGTTTCAGGTCCAGACCCTATTAAGCCACCAGCTGCCACTCGCGGGACATATGCGTATTGTATCCATCAGACACCAAGCGAAGCACCCCCCCTTTATCGCCTAGTGACTACAATTTCAATGATGCCACTTTTTTTTATAGGCATCGAGGTCTATCAAGCTTAGCCTTTAGAGCGGGCGAACTTCAATCAGAATACCTTTCTACTTTTAACTAAACGCGAACAGCCGGCATTGCAAGCAAATAGGGAGCCCCCTCCCGTTTTAGTCGCTCCGAGCCGGAAAGCGTACATGCTGTTTGAGTCGCGAAAAGGCCGCTTGCTTAATTAGATTATTCTAATAATAGATATATAATATTATCTATCTATCTATGAATAAGAAAGAAATCTTTTTTTTGTTCATTCCTGGGAAGAGGAATAAGCAGATAGAGCAAAAAGATAGAGCAAAGGCCTCCTGCTTGCGTCCGCTCTTCTCAAAGTGAGCAAATTGCATGTAGAGATCCGTAGGGGCTTATAGTTAATTGGTTGAAATGTACCGCTAATAACCGTTATATTGTAGGTTCGGGCCCTACTAAGCCTACCACCCCTTCTCTTCACCCGATATAAGGCAGTCGAAGTCCCCGCTGCGCCACCCTGTGGATCTCAATCTTGCAACGGCACGCACCTGGAACCACACTGCTGCCGCTGCCCCTCGGGCACGCCTCTTACGCTTACCACTCACCTACGCTCTTGCAACATGCCCCCTTCGAGCTTTCATAATATGTAAAGCAGCTGAGCGATAGCTCTTCGATCACTAGATTCTCGCGATGGCGAAGGATAAAAAGAACAAACATGAGTGAGCTAACCTCTGGATGCTACCTTTCTGATAGCAGCTCTTTCCTTTTATTAATGTGAGTTGAGTAGATGAAGAGGAATAGCAAGGAAGTGGAACGATTAAAAAGGGCAGCTACTTGCATTCGAGATGCTTTGAATACTTGTGAGGATAGCAAGAAGGGACATATGAGCTAGTCCAGCAGATGTAAGGAGGATTAGGATTGCTTCTCTTACGCAATTAACTCAATTGCATCGACGAGCCTTCCTTTTGCCTTTATTTCATTTCCCCGACTTATCTGACGCTCAATTATTATTCTTTTGTGAGTGAGCGTCAGATGAGATGCATTTCCTAAGGAAATCAATGAGTTCAGTAGATGATGAGTGCAATGATTCTTTAATTAACATGGCTAAGAGTTCGAAGCCTAGAAAAATGAGTGGAACAAGAAGGGTAGCACAGACAGAGTCTGAGATGCGGGAAAGAGATCCAGTGAGAATGAGCTAAGTAGCTAGAAGTTGATGAGCGGACTCATTCCTTTTATAGGCTGCATGTTGCTAATGAACTGGCAGAAGTGCCAATAAGAAGAGTTGGAAGGGAAAGGCAGAGTTTCTTCTTTGAGTTCCCTGGCTAAGGGTCCGGAAAGAAGGGTAGCTATGATATTTATAGATGTGCAATCCTCACCTTTAGGGATGGCATGGATCAAGAGGGAGATGAGCTTAGGAGTTAGCTGGCTGGCAAAGAGAGATCAGCTTCAGCTGGCAGAGATCAAGAGAGGGCTAGGGAAGGGGTTGCTAGGAGTTATGAGTGTGCATTAGCCGGGAAATCTCCCGATGCATCGAACAATATGAATTAAAAGAGAGAGGCAGATATCCCTACTATCCTTTACTTACTTTCCTGGGAATGGGAGAGTGGGAATTGAACTAAAACTAACACGCACTGATTAAATAAGGAATTTCCTATATCAGCCCTGTAAGAAGAGAACAGCTAGTAGTAGCTACGGTTGAGAGTTCAGACTTCCTTGATAGGGCGGATGATCCCCCCTTTAAATAGAGAAAAGCAGTTCCGGATGGTCTAAAGCATTGTCTAGTTGAGTTAAGGATGGATGCCCTAGTTCTTAAGTTGTTAAGGAGGAGACCTATTTAAGTAGTTATGGCAGACAACGAAGGCAAGCCCGCCGAATATAATTTAGAAAGAAGCTAGCTAGAAGGAGCTCCCACATCTGGTGAAAGATGTTATGCTTTTATGAAGATCCAACCTAAAAAACAAAGGTTTACCCTTGTCCTTACCCTTGGGTTGGGAAGGGAACTAAGGAAGTAGGAGACCTTCTTTCTTATCTTTTATTGGATTAAAGCGCACAGCTAGGACATCCAGCATATACGTGCAATAAGCGAACCTAAGAGAGGAAGACTTAGCCCAACTTGACATCTTAGATGGTCTCAATGGGAGAGAGGGAAATGGAACTAGTTAGCCATCCGGAGACTTCGACACCTTGTACTAGTTAGCGTCCTCCTGGAGATCTTCATACAAAATTGAGCCACATTCTTATCTTAGGAAATAGAACAGAACCTTTGTTCACATTTGAAGTCTAACTAAGGTGAAGGCACCTGGCCCCAAGAAGTACTTGGGGGAGCGAAATGCCAGGGACTTAGAGAACTTCATATGAGACATCAGGTTGTACTTTAAGTTGAATGAATAATACTCCTGAAGCAAAGAAAAATTAGGTTGAGCTTCATTGGCGAGGACGCTAAAACCTTTCTCGTAGCAATCAGGATGCCCTTGCTAATCCACGGATCGTTAGTTGGGACGATCTGAAAAGAGAAATGCGAAAGCAGTTTTCCTCCACACGAATGCGTCATGGCAGGATACAGAAGCTTTGCATAGACTGAGGCAGACTGGGTCCATGCGTAAGTAGGTTAGGTAGTTTCAGTCATTGATGATGAAGATAGGGAATATGGCAGAAGAATACAAGGTGTTTAGGTTTGATATGGGTCTCAAGGAGTGAAAGAAAAGAGCTGCAAAAACGAAATCCGCAGGACCTGGCCTCAGCAATTCGAGTAGCATAAGGCTTTTTGCCCTATGGAGAAGGAGTAGCATAGTGATGATAAAAGAGAGACTGCTCCTACCAAGGCAAAGCAATCGGGAAAACCTTTTTAGGCGGACTTAGGATGCTTCATCGGTGGCGGGCCACATCGTGCTCGCGACTGCCCAAAGAAGGAGAAACCTTCTGCTCTTATTGCTGGGGACGAGCAAGCTGAACCCTCCAGGGTTAATCCCCTGCAACTTCTCAATGCCATCGGACACGAGAAGAAGTCTTCCATTAATGAGTTAATGTATGTAGATGTCGTGGTGAACGGTTAAACCCTAGCACGTGGAGAAGGGGTGCTTAAGCTCCATTCCTTCTGCTTGAAGCTATCAAAAAAGTATGATTCCAGCTATTAGCAATTAATTCCTGGTATTCGATTTCGAACCTACCTTTTCCAAGCCAAGGATTTGAACCCATTGACAAAAATCCCCTCTATCACTCCGACAGATAGAAGTTCTGGCTCGGGAATAAATATCTGTTGGAGTTCGAGTGGAAGGCACTTGCCCGGTTCAAGTACGCTAAATGCGGTATCAATAATGCATGGCCAACCCACTTCGTAGCTCGATCTTATAATTTTATAGGTAACAGATTTCTACTTACACAGGTTGGAAGATTCCATTCACGAAGGAAGTATTTGAAAAAGAGAATGCGAGACAGAATTGGTTAGTTGTCCAGTTTGGTAGCCAAATCTCCCGTCTGTTTTTAAGCCGTAATTCTTTCCTTACAAGAGCTGCATTAAACAAATGGAAAGACTCTAGCCGAATGCAAATGTTCATATATCATATAAAAGGAAGGGTCCACAAGAGAAGAGAGAGCGGTGGACAAAGTGGTTTGGGCACTGATCATAGTTTTCGAAATAACATCGAGAGAAGAAGCCAAGACCCCTCTACCGGTACCGGATTACGCTTTCAACCAGGATTCTCAATTAGAAAGAAAAGAATAATTATTGCTTCTCCTCGCTCAAGCGGGAATGAACTCTTGTTGTTGCTGTTCCGGGGAAGGGGAAGGAGAAGGAGGTGCATTGACCTTGTCAGTTCATAACCATTTCTTGCTGGGACTTGGGCAAACGATCTGGTCCGGCCGCATCTGGTGGTATCGTATAGAAGATCACGACTGCATTTAGGAGTGATCTTTCCCTCTTCAACAAGCCGGTCACTTTTGAAAGAGGGAGTCTCGACGTGGCGGTTCAAAAAGTAAAGTCTAAGCACATATGGCACGAAAAGGAAATCCGATTTCGATAAGACTTGATCTGAATTGTAGTTCAGATTCAAGTCGGTTCAATGAGGGCGACCACGAAAGTCACCGAATGGGTCAGTCTTTTCCTTCAGTTTGTTTGTCCTATATTAAAAAAAAGCGTGGGAGGGCGTTGCAGATGTCCGGGACGGACACGACTTTTTCTAAGGCTAGAAGAAAACACCCGGAACCAGAGCATGTCGTGATTAATACCACTAGAAGGGAAAAAGCCTACTAAATCGACCCCTTCTTGATTAAACCGAAAACTTACCTATAAAAAATGAAGCCTAGCTTAAGCTGTCAATGTCAAACAAATGATTGAATAGAAATTTAAGAATATCCCACTAGTACTTGTTAAGGAAGGGATATGGATGGAGTCTCGCTCAGTAAAGAGAGTTGTAGATTCGTAGAAAAGAAGAAGGTGTTTCGCTAACGCTGCAATCTTTCTAAAGTAACAAGCACGAAACTTTACTTTGAGAAAAAAAGGTGCTTGTTGTCGCTTTATTAGTAAGTAAGCTTGTTTTATATCAATAAAGGCCAAAGGTTGCTTTTCTAATATTAGAAAGGAAAGGCGCGTTAGCGCTTTTGCTTTTAATAAGGACGTTTAGGCTTTACTAATAACATAGAAAGGGTTTTTTTATCAGGGTGTGCAGGTTTGGAACCCTATACAAAGGGTGTTTCCTTTCAAATGACAACGGTCTCTTCCTACTGCGAGGGCGTTGCACGAAACCAAACCGCCCCCGCGCCCCAATCAAATACCAGTTGTTTCGCTGGTAGGCCCACTTAGGTTAGGGGGGCATTGCCCCTCAGTTCTTACTAACCTCCGGTGTGTAATCAATATGTTGCTAGTTTCAACTCGGTTGAATAAGAATCATTGATTCTCTCTGCTATCCATTTCTTATTCATTCAGGGCGCTCGGCTGGTGCTCCTTTCTCAAACCAGAACAACTTTGAACGTTAGGGAAGATAAGAGAAGACCACTTGAGCGAACCGACCGAAGGGACTTGACTTATCCAAACCGAACGATAGCAGCTTAAAGCTAAGCCTATCACGAGCAGCGTCGCTGCTTGATCGGCGGTTGGGGAGGAGCATCTCAAAGTATGGGGCAAAGGATCAAGCGCTTTGACTTTGTCCCCTGTGATCCACCACAGGTTGGGTTTGAGAGCTGTGTGATGGGTGACTATCCAGCACGGTTCGAAGAGTACTTTTTTTCTTTGCTGGTGAATGGAAGCCCCCTATCAAACAAGAAAGAAGCGGCTCTTCCCACCCACGGCGGAGTCACCATAGACTCTATTTATTATTATGGTAAATCGGTGTATCAAGATGTCAATCTGAGATCTTATTTCGGTTCGATACATCCACCTACGAGACTCACCTTTGGCTTTTGTCTAGGTAGGTGTATTATTTTATATTTTATTAGAAGAACATTCATTCATATCTTTCTTCCCCGTCGACCACGACGACTAAAACGACGCAAAAAAACTAGACCTGGAAATGAGAAGGGCCGGTGGTGGACAATATTCGGGAAGTCAGGCCGATCGGGTGTCTTCATTCAAGAGACGATAGAGAAGAAGAACGAAACAAAGTTAGAGGCCGGGGGGCAGGGAAAAGAGTCGAGTCGATCAGGCTCGACGACCGAAAGAAGCAAAACGAAATCAGGATTTGGCCGAAAAAAAAGCAATGCTATGGATACCATGACCGATCACCATCAAGAAATAAGAATCTCTCTAATTCACTTCGGTCAGTGGGGCCTTCTTGCATCCGAAATACGCCGTGGTTGTAAATGGCATAGCGTTCGTGATAGAACATTACGACTCCTTCAGAAAAACGAAGTTATTCAAGTTATTTATCAAAAAGAAATCCCGCTCCAACGGCCCAGCGAGTCATCTACTTAAAAGGACCCTCCCTGCAGTGCGCCCCTCCTTGAATTATTCGGTCATGCAATACTTATTGAATACAAAGAACCAAATGCATTTCGTCCCCGTCGTAGTTCTCAAACATTTCGTGGCACCGGGCGCGGCTGAACCATCTATGATTGGGAGAGCGAATGTACATGGAAGAAGCTTATATAAGAGAATACGTTCTCGCATCACTTTTTTGTAAAAAGCTCGACCAGCGAGAAAAAGTGTTTGGCCGAAGCCAAAAAGAAGTTTACCCACTTCATTCGCCAAGCGAGTGATCTTCGCTTTGTGGGAACAACAAAAACCACCACCTCGCTCTTTCCTTTCATCGGTGCTATCTTGTTATTTATAAGAGATAGGGTTGGGGTGTATAAGAACCTTTTTTTTAGGATGCCCGGGAAAAACTCCTAGATCAATTAAGGGTCAAATGTTGGAACCTCATGGGTAAGTGTAAGGTAATGGAATTGATAGAGAAATTCAGAAACCTAGGTTGGATAGCAGAATGGAGAAAGGGAATAGAGATGAAGATAAAGATCATACTGAGAAACATAAAAATTCCATACGGGTACAACTCTTATTAAAATGAAGTAATAAAAATGCGATTTTTGTTGTCTAATAGAACAAAGACTAATGCCTTAATTGAGTCAGTCAAAATAGAATTTGTTTATCAAAGCGTTTCTCTGATTGCTCAAGACATCTCTTTTCAACTGAGGACCAAAAGAAAATCATTTCGTTCCATTTTTAGTCAAATAGTGAAGGATATTCAATTAGTAATGCAAAAAAGGTTTGAGGGATGTATATGTTGTTCTGGTCTATTAGAAGGCGCCAAAATTGCTAGAACGGAATGCGGAAAGTATGGAAAACATATCGTAATTTATTTAACCAGAAAATCGATTATGCTCCTGTGGAAGTATCTACTCGTTACGGAATCTCAGGTGTCAAAGTGTGGATTTCATATAGTAAAAAAAAAGGATGTGCTATATCCGAAACGGACGAAATATAGTAAATATCGTAAAGACAGATGTAGTAGAGGTTGCAAACCGGATGGTACAAAACTTGGTTTTGGAAGATACGGCAGTAAAAGTTTTAAAGCTGGGCGTCTTTCATATTGAGCCATTGAAGCAGCGCGTCGAGCTACAATCGGACACTTCCATCGTGCTATGAGCAGACAATTCCGAAGAAATGGTAAGATATGGGTAAGAGTTCTCGCAGATCTCCCTATTACCGGGAAACCTACATAAGTCATAATGGGAAGAGGAAAAGGAAATCCTACGGGTTGGATTGCTCGTGTGTCCACGGGACAAATTCCATTTGAAATAGATGGTGTGAGTTTGTCAAATGCTCGGCAAGCCGCTACATTAGCGGCGCATAAACCATGTTCGTTAACCAAGTTTGTTCAGTGGTCGTAACATAATTGGTTAGTCGGGAGAAACCGGGCCGAGATTAAAAAAATTAGGCGAAGTGTTTCTTCCAGAACGATGAAAGTGGAAAGACACTAAAGGAGAGGGAGATACTCCTTTCTTTTTGTAATCACCGTAATTGTACACCGAACCTTTTTGTTCCAGGCGTACTACCCTGATATGTTACGGTTTTAAAAAGCCGGCCGGGTTTATAAAGTGATAGTTGTAAGAATAATAAGAAAGAAAAGAGTTGAAAGGAAGCGGGAAAAGGAGAAAAAGCATGTATCTGGGGTGGGGATATGCATGTAGAAAGAGATTTGTCTCTATCCATCCGGATACTCAAGTAGCCTACCAAGTAAGTCAATTCAGCTAGTCTCTAAATAACGATGAAGCAAGACTAGCCTTTATTAGTAAAGCTTCGGTCTTGCCCGTAAAAATTATGCTTACTTGTATTCCCTTCTCTCTATTCCGGCCCCTTAGGAGGACCAAAGGCCTTTACCAACAACTGCTTTCCAACGGGCCTTAGTTGGCTATCGCTCCACGATTTCAGTTTCGAATCCAGAACCGTTTGCGTTTGCTGTTTCTTCATAGATTGTCCACCCGAAGTAGGAGTTGTGTTGGCAGCAACATCCTTTGGCTTAGTTGCAGCATACGCAACAGCCTTGTAGTACTTCCTTAGTGGGCTCTTTTGAGACGTCTATCTCAACCAAAATTCTCTCATAAGAGAGGCGCCGCTTGGTTCGAGTTAGCTTGCAGTGGGGTGCCAATGCGAGTAGCAATCTTACTTAAAGCTTTCGCATTCCAGAATTCCAAAGGCAAGTTCGGTAGCTGGACCCAAGCTGGGACTTTGTTGATTTCGTGGTCATTGAAATAAAATAATTCGGGCATGATTTTCCGACAGAGCGGTCGCCCATATCTATAATACGGCCCCCCGCTTAGGACTGCATCTCGACCATGCTCGTTCTCAAACATGATCACCAACCAGCCACTACAATGAAAATGAAGTTGATACTTCACGTTCCAAGCATTGCAACATTGAATGATAGCTTGCTTCCCCGGTGATTTACCCGGAACATAGCCTATTAAGGCAAAACCAAACGCATTTGTCAACACATCTAAGTCTTCGGCTTCCAAGACTACCTCTTCATCTGGTTGTTCGTTAGCTTCAAGTTTGAAACCTTGGGAAGGGCAATGATTATCCGCAAATTAATTCACAAACGGAGTCTCGCGTTCTGTGGCTGACTCCCTCCCAGATATTTCATCGAACACCTGGTCTGCACCTTTGCGTACAGTAGCAAAGTCGCTGGCATTTCATCGAACACCTTGTCTGCACCTTTACATGCCAGTTTTTGCTGCAACGGCTGCTGTTGAATATCACTTGATTTTGCATCAGTGTCTTCATCCCCTAATGTTTGAGACAAGCTTGGGGACGAGACATGTTCAGAAACATCCTCCACACTCTTGCTGCCTCTATCACGTTCCATACCATGTTGCTGCGATTCCTTGACTACAACGATCCTCTTCTGTGCTTCTGCCTTCTTTTTCTTCTTAGCCATAATAGTAGAGTGCACAACTAGCTGCACGAATCCCACACCCAGCAAACTTGTTGGGTCGAAAAAATAACACAGACGGGGAAAAGAAGGTTTATGTGCGGACGAGGAGAGAACCCACGGGGAAGATTCCCAACAAGCTGAGAAAGGAAGTAGAAATCTCGAAAAATATCAAATGCAACGATGGTAAGGCGCCTAGGACAGATTTCGCCTAGGGAGAGTTTCTCTCTCTAACCTTACTGAGAGCTCTTTCTTTTCTATCTTTCTTGATCTAGTTTTATGGTGGGTCTTCCACGCAAGCAGTTCTCCCATTAGTTCATTTGCTCGCCCGAAGCCTTAGCATGGTTCTTAGTAGGATTGACCCATTATAGAGAAAGTGCTATCGGGTATAATTTATTTAAGGAATGTGGTTCTTGCTCATAGCCTCAAAGACCCAAGAGGGAGCCTTTTTTTTTACATTTACAAAGGGATTCAAACAAGGAAGGCTGTTAAGCATGCAGACTGATCACTCGCGGCACACATTCTAGAAGACTAAGCCAAAGTGTCGGGGAAGGTGGGCGTGAAAGGCCTTATCGATTATTATTTTCAGCTAGTCGCAAAAGTTCAGCTTCGCTCTTCATGCAGCCAAAGAGTTTTTCCTCTTCTATGTACGATGATAATGGCTAGCTCCTTTAGCATCTTCGGGTGCCTACTCCCTGGCTTCCCTCTTCCAGCAGATTCGTGGGCATGAAAACAACAGTTTCATAGTTCTCAGGTAAAAGCACTACTTCGTCTCGCCCATGATTGGTGTATGTCGATCTTAAGGAAAATCCCACAAGATTCAACTTTCGATCAACCTACTGTATCTCCCTGGATCTGCTAACAACTCATCCTGATCAGCTATCAGTTTAGTATTAAGATCAATAGGTGATTGACTGGCTTGGATGCCAACATCCCTGTCTTATTAAGAAGATCAAGAACATACTTTCTCTAAGATAGGTAAGTACCTGATTGAGATCTGGCTACCTCAATACCAAAAACAATACTTCAATTGTCCCAAATCTTCAGTTTGGAACTGACTCTGCAGGAACAATTTGTACTGCTGTGTGCCATCACTATAATCTCCTGTGATTACAATGTCATCCACACACACAATAAAAAATCTTTGACCAGCTGTAGAATGACGATAGAACCGTCATCGACGATAAAGTGAGAGTTTGGACTTGGTGAACGAACTCTTCCCGCCCGCGGGAGAGAAAAGAAAGCGGGAGCAAGCAAAATACGGAAGCCCTAACAGCAGCGATAACCACCATAAGCGCGAAAGAAAAGCAGCCAAGGGAAAGAGGGCGTGGAAGGAATAGGTTCAATTCCTTGCCCAGGTTACTGGGATTTATCATAGCGGTGTTGTAGGCCCCGCTATGGGGGTTCATAGTTATGGCTCCCAAAAAAGAAAGCTGCGGGGACTCGTCAAGGTGAAGCTAGTTTTCTGAGTTCTATTTCCAGTCTGGAATAACAACAGATCAAACACAAAGCAGCCAATCAAAAGCAACCTTCGAAGAGAGACAAATCACATACCTTTCTCACAAACCAGATTCATTTTGAAGGACTAGATCGACATCTCAGCTAGGGCTGGGCTTTCATGGATGGGCCGACGAAGCAGCTTTTCAGTGGGGGGCAATCGAGAAGGACCTAGACTCAGCAGCGAGCTTCTTTTGGTAGGAAAGCTGCACCAAGTGGCCATGTATGGAAAGATTCAAAGCCATACAAAGAGGGGGGGGGGAGAACGATCAAGGCTCCCGTACCGCCAACTGATCGGTGGGTGCCAGTGGCTTGGAAGAAGAAGCTTGCAGAGATCCTCGGAGGTCCAGCCACCTAAGTTGACAAGGACTAATATAACTCAGAGAAGAAGGATGTTAAGGAAAAGGCCTCTTTGAAGCGAAGACTGCAGTGCAGGTTGACACAGAGCTGAAAGAAAATCTTGCTTTCGTGGTGAAGTGTCCAGCAGAGAGAAAAGCTGAAAGAAGAGATCACAAGAAGCTCAAGAGAGGTGAGACTTCGTCTGCAGAATTTTAAGACGAAATGACTGAAGATTTAACTCCAGAGACTAGTCTAATGGAGGAGGACTCAAAAGAGGTGGAATCCAAAATCCTATCCTGGGGGGGTGATTTTATAAGATCTAAGTGGACTACTAGAACAAAGAAGTTCTTTTCCCTCTTTCTTCTTCCTCCCTCGTTGATTTTGAAAGGTTCTCTTCATCCATGGGAAAATACTTTTTCAATCTTATGTGCTAGTGTAGGGCAGGGAGATCTTTTTTATTTTCATAAAGCTTTTCTTTTTCCCGCGGCTTCCTTCCCTTGCTTGTGCCTCTCGCCCGATAGTCACGAAGAATGAATGCTCTGCCGCAACTGTAATTTATCTTTTCGGGAAATAGCTAAATTCTCTCGGATAGCTGGAAATTTCATAATTAGTGGTCGAGCCTTTGCCCCAAGGATCCCCAGTTCCAGGATCAAAATATTGGATTGGATCTTATTAAGAAGGAGTTCGTATAAAATAATAGAATAAGGTCCCTCCCTTTGTTCTCATTTTCATATCTCTTTTGTGGTGGACTTAACTAACTGTTATAAGCTGGATGAAAGGTCAGTTTCAATCCTTTGCTTCAGTGTGCCGTCGGATTGTGAAGGTGTTCTCAGTAATCGGATCTTATTGATAAGATATGGGGCATAATTTATCTCAAAGTAGCTCCTTCTGTCCAACGATCCACCAGATTTTTTGAGAAGTTTCGCTTTCTTTTTTGATAGAGCTTCCGCTTCTCTCTATCTTTTTATTTTTGAATAGTATACTCATAATAGCTACGAAAGGGAAGGCCTTTTCTCTCTTCCTTTGGGATCCGCACCGCAAGCTTCTCCGACAGGTTAGATTGTCGTTGGTGGCCCATTGGATTCATCCGCCTAGTGGGTTACTGGGCAAGGTGCTAGGGTTGCGACTCCCTAGAAACGTCTTTCCCGCTGCTTTGTTCTTTTTTTTTTATCAAACCTCTCTTCTCGGCCTGTTTTCCTACGTCCTTCGCATCAGTTGCCATCTTCGCTTTTGGCTCCTTGTCATTTGCTCTGGGGAATCAACCTCGAAGAAGGGATCCTGGGAGCGTAGTTTGGCCGGTGTTCAAACCACTAACACACCGGAGTCTTTGGCGGCCTGAAACTCTTAGGGTTGTATCTAGGTTGTGCCTGACTCGTCATTTCCTGGAGCACAATAGCGGGGATGGTGAAAGTGACTCCTTTCCTTGTATTCACGACTTGGATTTATATGCCCAAGCCCTCTAAGCATGTATTAATCCAGAGGAGGGGTATCTGTACACCCGTTGATGTCTCGGATAACGAAACTTCGGTCTTCCTTTCTTTAGAGGAAGTGTTGGGGTCTTCTGTCTTTTCTCCAGCATGACATCTAGCACAAAGCAACTGATCATTAGAGGATCCAGGCATTGGTTCTTGAGACTTACCCAACAACATGTTATGGACATCGGCCCTTTGTGGCTTTTCAGACGATGTGTCCAACACAAGGTTGAACTTCAGAGTCAGCATGTTCATAGACATCGTATCAGGAATTGGACCCCAAAGCCAAAGCCAAGTCTCAGATTGAGGCCAGGGGTAGTGAACCCGTTTGTAGTGGCGAACGAGGCGGAAGGCAGATCAAGTCGTACTATTTTCGTGTATGAGAAAGAGAACTGATATCGGACGATCTGTCTGTACCGCAGCTTTCGAATTGCGCAAAGAAATGATGACCACCCAGGAAAGATGTAACTATCTTTCTTTCATTCATCGAGCAAAAAACCCGCCACTTTCATCGAGGGGGAAATGCATGCTCCCGCTTCTTACATTAGGGCCGGGCGAGTGTTGAATCCTAGCCCGGTCAAATATGTTCGATATCCCAGCACCTCCTCAGTCTATCAACTCGAGCCGTGGCATTTATTCTCCCATCTCTTAGCCCCTGATCCCGAAGGTTTCCTTCCCATTTTGAGTTGAAGCTTATAAGTGTAAAGGACCCTTTGATCGACATAAATCTCTATCTAAAGCATTTAATAGGAATAAGTTCATTTCCAATTTCTAAGGAAGATGCTAGCCGTTCTCCAGGTTAATGAAGAAAGGAGTACTGTTTGAATGGGACGAAAAATGCCAACACTCTTTGAAGGAAGATTTCTTATCCTGGCAACTCCAGAGAAAGGAAGGCCTTTTCTCTTATACTTTGATCTTATACATAGGGACAATTCCTTAGGCGCTCGAAAAAAAGAATGATGAAGGGCCTTAGATTATTTTGTAAGCCGCATGATGGTGGATGCATAGAACAAAGACTCGCCTATCGAGAAGATGTGCCTCGCATTGATATTCCCAGTAAAAAAGCTCAGGCATTATCTTTTGGCACATCAAACCATGCTCATATCAAAGGTGGATCCCATTAAATACATCATGACAAGATCAGCACTATCGGGGCCAAATGGGCAGTCTTACTCATTGGATTTTATATCCTAGATTCCCGATAACAAAAGCGATCAAAGGACAAGCCCTTGCACTAGGTGCTAAAGCATGAGTGTTTTGTATCCATTGAGCAAAGATGGGTTGTAATTGTATATTAGTATCTAAAAACATATCTTGAGGCCGCCCTAAAGTAAAGCGCTCATGGTATCATTATGAATATATAAAGTTGTGAAAGCCTAAAAAAACATACCCAGTTGAGATGTGATATGATTGCATCAAGATGCCTAAGGACACGATCTAATAGATCGTTCTATCGAGTAGTTGGATCATTGTCTCTTACCATAAAAATGGCTGCATGCGCAGCAACACCAACTATGACAAATCCACCAATCCACATGTGATGTGTGAACAATGACAGTTCTATACCATAGTCAGTATCTAGCTACTGACTTTAGGCTTATAATAAATGAAAACTTGTTCCTGCTCTGGCACTTATCCGTCATCCTTGAGCATTATACAAGGATGTGCGGTCGTGGTTATTGGCAAGAACTTATTGAATCAATCGTGCTGTAGGAGTAACTCATTACCTTCTGGGTGCAATTGCTAGAAGATGGCCGTTCTTCTTAGCTTCTTATCAATGATTATTGAAGTAGGATAATGGCTAGGAGGATTTGAAAGGCATTATGGCATTAAGATTTTCAAGGTTTAGCCAAGGCTTAGCTCAGGACCCCACTACTCGTCGTATTTGGTTTGATAGTATTTCTACCGCGCATGACTTCGAGAGTCATTCTGATATTACGGAGGAAGGTCTTTATTTGAATATTTTTGATTTGGGAAATTAGCAAGAATTTATCTGTGGACTTCCGGAAATCTCTTTCATGTAGCTTGGCAAGGAAATTTTGAAGCATGGGTAGAGGACCCTTTACATGTAAGTCCTATTGCTCACGTAATTTGGGATCCTCATTTTGGTAAACCGACCGTGGAAGCTTTTACTCGAGGGGGTGCCCAGTGAATATCGCTTATTCTGATCTTTAAAAAAGGTGGTATACAATCGGTTTACGTACTAACGAAGATCTTTTTATTGGAACTCTTTTCTATTATTTCTTTCTGCCCTAACTTAAAAGCTTTCTAAGCTGCCTTGAGTATTTCTCTTCTTCCTGCCTTCGATCCTATACACCTTAGAATAGAGCTCTGATACCACTCTAATGAAAGCAAAAATCACGGGGAAAATAAAGAATGGCAGGATTGAACTCAGACTTAGGAAAGAAATAAAATAGACTTGCAAGCAAAAATACCGAGAAAACAAAACGTAAATAAATATGATTTTTCTCTTTGGTAGGCAGCATAACATCTTTTGGTTTTCCACTTCCACGAAATACTTAAGTGAATTAACCATTCGCCTACTCTTGTAGACCGCTCTCCTCATTCTCTCTAGAGTCGCCGCTACAAACCCTTGACTCCTGCGGGCTACATTCGAACTAAACGAGAGTAAAGATACCTCCTCGAGAGAGCAGGCTTACTATTAGGAGGGGGAAGGAAAGGACCCGCGCATAGCTAACGGAGTTCACGAGAAACCGACTTCCTTTAGTGAAGCGAGGCTTCAAACATCAAACCATATCTGACTGAACCGAGTTCATGCTTTGGTAGGAAATGTCATAGGCAAAGGAGTAGCTGACCAAAAGTGAACGAATGCTGAAGGAAAAGACGCAACCACACGCAGATGAGTCTCTGTATTTTGAGATCGCGTCTTCTCGTCCTTTTTTTGGAATTGAATGTCGGATACTGGGACGCCGAGTACCAACCTGTCTTCTTCCCCACCTCAAGAGTGGTCATAGATCAGGATTCAGTCGAGGGGAGGAATTGCAAAGATCAGGTCCAGAGGCGTCCCAAAGTGCCAAGAGGGAAAGGTGGGAAGAGTGGTAGCCAACCCACGGGTTCTAAGAGTGAAAAGGTTGGACAACTAAACAAAGACGGATAAGAGTAGACTGACGAGCATTTTTTATTAGAAAGATTGACTAGATCTCAAGAGCGAAGCGCAGGACAGGAGCTCCTAGCCCCAACCGAGCATAAGTGATTGTTTTAAATAAAAAACGATGATCGTCGGTTCTTTGAAAACTGGAAGAAGGTCGTGAACTATTTCATCTGCTGGAGGAGCGAAGCCACTCGACTAAAAGGGGAGGAAATGAGAGGTAGCTCGACCGACCGGCAGGGAGAGGAAATGCAATTGACCAAGTTTACGAGGTTAAAAGGATAGATAAGAAGATACGGCTTCAAAGCTGGATATAAAGCATAGAGCTGAGACTAAGCAAACATATGATATAAAAAAGGTGTTTAATACTGGGTCGATCTGATGCTCGATCGAGGGAATGGTATTGATACCGAGGAGGAGAAGTGAAATCCGGCTACTCGACTATCTTTCCCACTTCCAGTATTTCCACCTGAGCACCCATCAGAAAGAATTGGATCAAATGTTGTCGATTCTTCAAGTCAAGGGGACATATAAAGTAAAGGCTCTAACAACCGAATTGAGATTGGGATCTTAGGCCTTGTCACGAGCTGGATTCGAACCTGCACTTTCTAGATACATGGGTCCGGGTTTCAACCTTTTTTATCGTGATTTTTGCCGCTTCGTCTTCGACAGACTACATCCGGAGTCGACTTTAGTTTCGTCAACAACAATATAGCTATCTATTATAGCTAGAACGAAATCTGCATCATAGTTTATCCACTATTTTTGCTTTCGTTGAGCCGATTCGTCGCTTCTAGTTAATACGCAGATAAACGCCGGGGGGATATGGATTTAGTGTGATAGCCAGGATAATGGAAGCAGCAAAGACAGCCTATGCCTGCATCCTTAGCTTCTTTTTGTTGATATCCTAAGGGTCGAACTCGGTGTCTATTCCCTGAAACAACTGTCTGGTCTCAGTATTGATTGGCTCCCCGCATTCACAAGGACTGGCTACCTGCAGGTGGTTGCTACATACCTTGCTGTCAAACGTATCCCTAACTACTTCAATAACGTTTTTAGGTCGACGGCTGTTAGCACGTCTGGTTGCAACACCATCTGTTCTGGCGTTAAACACGCCCACACCCTGAACCCTATGATAGCGCAAAGTGCTAATACAAAAAAGCGTGTGTCGCGCATATAAGAATACAGTATAGCGTCAAAGTTTTTGACGACTCTGGCCTCTTTTCTTCTTTTTATTTTAGTTGTTACACCCCTACCTAAGTTTTTATCTATCGATCTTATGCGCGACATTCCTCATGTTTTGACGGTTCTCATGGGCAGCCACTTCTCCCCCAAGCGGTATAGTACCTTTGTGTGTTTTCCTATTTCATTTATCCTGATGTATCGCATTGCTTCCTTTCTTCTTTCTTTGCAATCTCTCATGAATATTTTAGTTTGTTCATATTCAGATTGTTCCTTACATTTTGATTCCATGTGTCTCTTTCGAATGTATTTTGTACGGTAAATACCTTAGCCCTCCCTGCCTACTTTCTTACTAAATGAAAAAAAAAATCCCTAAGCTCAATTCACCTAGCTTATAAACTAAACGAACAGGACTCATTACTGACTTGCTTGCCGAGCTTGCCGAGTAACGAGCACACCGAGGAAGAGTTATTGATAGATAGACAGAAAGTTTTTCAGGGGCGGTAGTTCGGTGGTTCGGATACACTGAGCGAAGGAATAAAAAAGAATCAAGTTAGGGAACACTCTAGATTTTCTAAAGGCCCCCTTAAGGGCTTCTAAGGCTTTGTAAGTAGGCAGGTCAGGTCCATTTAAAAAAAATTTACTCATTTTTTAGAGACTAACTCGTCTTGCTTAAGAAAGAAGAAGACCAAAGCCCTCGCATAGTCAAAGTTTCCCAAATCGATGGGGTCTAAAAGTACCTAGTCGATAGGATTCTATTGGTTGCAGGCGGATAGGAACTGGAGCTAACAAGTGTGCCCTGAGTGGAATCCTACTTATACTCTTTCTACTAGATTGGCAGGACAGGTGACAAGTTATTAGTAGCTAGGCACCGCAAACCAAACAGTACAAGATAGACTCAAATCCTCTCCTTTACCGATGCTCTTATTGTTATTATCATTTGGGCACACTATTTCAATGAGGTCAAGGAATATGATACCTATGTAACACATAAAGAAAGTCTAATATGCGAAGTGAAAAATAAAATTCATAGTAAAAGGACTATCCATAGAGGAAGCCGAGGAAGACAATGAGACTTGGCAGCTCAAAATTCACTATTAGCTGACTTATATTAAGATTTTCCACATATGGCATCAATGCCCTAACTCAATGCTATGTCTGGATCACCTTTTGCCGGTTCCTTCTTCTTTAGCACCTTTTGCTCAGCCGGATGATGTAGATATGCCGACATTTGCTATTTGGTAGTCCAGTCCCTCGATTTCGAATCAGAGATTGATGGGTGTGTGCTTCTAGCTCGTACATTACAAAAAGTATGCTAACAGGATCGGATGCCCTGGGCTGGGGCAATATGCCAAAGAATCCTATTCAGAACCAGATTCTCACTCTAGAATCCAGAGCTTATTGAAACCCGGATTTCAGATTTTGCTACACATTCTTCCACTAGTCCGAGTTTCAGGTCCAGACCCTATTAAGCCAACAGCTGCCACTCGCGGGACATATGCGTATTTTATCCATCAGACACCAAGCGAAGCACCCCCCCCCCCCCCTTTATCATCCAGAGACTACAATTTCAATGATGCCACTTTTTTTTTATAGGCATCGAGGTCTATCAAGCTTAGCCTTTAGAGCGGGCGAACTTCAATCAGAATACCTTTCTACTTTTAACTAAATGCGAACAACCGGCATTGTAAGCAAATAGGGAGCCCCTCCTGTTTGAGTCGTTGCGAGCCGGAAAGCGTACCGGCTGTTTGAGTCGCGAAAAGGCCGATTGCTTAATTATATTATTCTAATAATAGATATATAATATTCTCTATCTATCTACGAATAAGAAAGAAATCTTTTTTTGTTCATTCCTGGGAAGAGGAATAAGAAGATAGAGCAAAGAGATAGACCAAAGGCCTCATGCTTGCGTCCGCTCTTCTCGAAATGAGCAAATTGCATGTAGAGATCCGTAGGGGCTTATAGTTAATTGGTTGAAACGTACCGCTCAGAACGGTTATATTGTAGGTTCGAGCCCTACTAAGCCTACCACCCCTTCTCTTCACCCGATATAAGGCAGTCGAAGTCCCCGCCGCGCCACCCTACGGATCTCAATCTTGCAACGACGCGCAGCTGGAACCACACTGCTGCCGCTGCCCCTCGGGCACGCCTCCTACGCTTACCACTCACTTACACTCTTGCAGCATGCCCCCTTCGAGCTTCCGTAATATGCAGCTGAGCGATAGCTCTTCGATCGCTAGATTCTCGCGATGGCGAAGGATAAAAAGAACGAACATGAGTGAGCTAACCTTTGGATGCTACCTTTCTGATAGCAGCTCTTTCCTTTTATTAACGTGAGTTGAGTAGATGAAGAGGAATAGCAAGGAAGTGGAACGATTAAAAAGGGCAGCTAATTGCATTCGAGATGCTTGGAATACTTGTGTGGATAGCAAGAAGGGACAGATGAGCTAGTCCAGCAGATGTAAGGAGGATTATGATTGCTTCTCTTACGCAATTAACTCAATTGCATCGACGAGCCTTCCTTTTGCCTTTATTTCATTTCCCCGACTTATCTGACGCTCAATTATTCTTCTTTTGTGAGTGAGCGTCAGATGAGATGCATTTCCTAAGGAAACCAATGAGTTCAGTAGATGATGAGTGCAATGATTCTTTAATTAACATGGCTAAGAGTTCGAAGCCTAGAGAAATGAATGGAACAAGAAGGGTAGCACAGACAGAGTCTGAGATGCGGGAAAGATATCCAGTGAGAAGGAGCTAAGTAGCTAGAAGTTGATGAGCAGACTCATTCCTTTTATAGGTTGCATGTTGCTAATGAACTGGCTGAAGTGCCACTAAGAAAAGTTGGAAGGGAAAGGCAGAGTTTCTTCTTTGAGTTCCGTGGCTAAGGGTCCGGAAAGAAGGGTAGCTATGATATTTATAGATGTGGAACCCTCACCTTTAGGGATGGCACGAATCAAGAGGGAGATGAGCTTAGGAGTTAGCTGACTGGCAAAGAGAGATCAACTTCAGCTGGCAGAGATCAAGAGAGGGCTAGGGAAGGGGTTGCTAGGAGTTATGAGTGCGCATTAGCCGAGAAATGTCCCGATGCATCGAACAATATGAATTAAAAGAGAGAGGCATATATCGCTACTATCCTTTACTTACTTGCCTGGGAATGGGAGAGTGGGAATTGAACTAAAACTAACACGCACTGATTAAATAAGGAATTTCCTATATCAGCCCGGTAAGAAGAGAGCAGCTAGTAGTAGCTACGGTTGAGAGTTCAGACTTCCTTGATAGGGTGGATGATCCCCCCTTTAAATAGAGAAAAGCAATTGCGGATGGTCTAAAGCATTTTCTAGTTGAGTTAAGGATGGATACCCTAGTTCTTAAGTTGTTAAGGAGGAGACCTATATAAGTAGTTATGGCAGACAACGAGGGCAAGCCCGCCGAATATAATTTAGAAAGAAGCTAGCTAGAAGGAGCTCCCATATCTAGTGAAAGAAGTTATGCTTTTATGAAGATCCAACCTAAAAAAGAAAGGTTTACCCTTGTCCTTACCCTTGGGTTGGGAAGGGAACTAAGGAAGTAGCAGCACCTTCCTTCTTATCTTTTATTAGATTAAAGCGCACAGCTAGGACATCCAGCATATACGTGCAATAAGCGAACCTAAGAGAGGAAGACTTAGCCCAACTTGACATCTTAGATGGTCTCAATGGGAGAGAGGGAAATGGAACTAGTTAGCCATACGGGGACTTCGACACCTTGTACTAGTTAGCGTCCTCCTGGAGATCTTCATACAAAATTGAGCCACATTCTTATCTTAGGAAATAGAACAGAACCTTTGTTCACATTTGAAGTCTAACTAGGCACCTGGCCCCAAGAAGTACTTGGGGGAGCGAAATGCCAGGGACTTAGAGAACTTTATATGAGACATGGGGTTGTACTTTGAGTTGAATGAATAACACTCCTGAAGCAAAGAAAAATTAGGTTGAGCTTTATTGGCGAGGACGCTAAAACCTGGTTTCGTAGCAATCAGGATGCCCTTGCTAATCCACGGATCGTTGGGACGATCAGAAAAGAGAAATGCGAAAGCAGTTTTCCTCCACACGAATGCGTCATGGCAGGATAGAAAAGCTTTGCATAGACTGAGGTAGACTGGGTCCATGCGTAAGTATGTTAGGCAGTTTCAGTCGTTGATGATGAAGATAGGGAATATGGCAGAAGAATACAAGGTGTTTTGGTTTGATATGGGTCTCCAGGAGTGAAAGAAAAGAGCTACAAAAACAAAATCCGCAGGACCTGGCCTCAGCAATTCGAGTAGCATAAGGCTTTTTGCCCTATGGAGAAGGAGTAGCATAGTGATGATAAAAGAGAGACTGCTCCTACCAAGGCAAAGCAATCGGGAAAACCTTTTAAGGCGGACTCAGGATGCTTCATCGGCGGCGGGCCACATCGTGCTCGCGACTGCCCAAAGAAGGAGAAACCTTCTGCTCTTATTGCTGGGGACGAGCAAGCTGAACCCTCCAGGGTTAATCCCCTGCAGCTTCTCAATGCCATCGGACACGAGAAGAAGTATTCCGTTAATGAGTTAATGTATGTAGATGTCGTGGTGAACGGTTAAACCCTAGCACGTGGAGAATGGGTGCTTGAGCTCCATTCCTTCTGCTTGAAGCTATCAAAAAAGTATGATTCCAGCTATTAGCAATTAATTCCTGGTATTCGATTTCGACCCTACCTTTTCCAAGCCAAGGATTTGAACCCATTGACAAAAATCCCCTCTATCACTCCGACAGATAGAAGTTCTGGCTCGGGAATAAATATCTGTTGGAGTTCGAGTGTAAGGCACTTGCCCGGTTCAAGTACGCTAAATGCGGTATCAATAATGCATGGCCAACCCACTTCGTAGCTCGATCTTATACTTTTATAGGTAACAGATTTCTACTTACACAAGTTGGAAGATTCCATTCACGAAGGAAGTATTTGAAAAAGAGAATGCGAGACAGAATTGGTTAGTTGTCCAGTTTGGTAGCCAAATCTCCCGTCTGTTTTAAAGCCGTAATTCTTTCCTTACAAGAGCTGCACTAAACAAATGGAAAGGCTCTAGCCGAATGCAAATGTTCATATATCATATAAAAGGAAGGGTCCACAAGAGAAGAGAGAGCGGTGGACAAAGTGGTTTGGGCACTGATCATAGTTTTCAAAATAACATCGAGAGAAGAAGCCAAGACCCCTCTACCGGTACCGGATTACGCTTTCAACCAGGATTCTCAATTAGAAAGAAAAGAATAATTATTGCTTCTCCTCGCTCAAGCGGGAATGAACTTTTATTGTTGATGTTCCGGGGAAGGGGAAGGAGAAGGAGGTGCATTGACCTTGTCAGTTCATAACCATTTCTTGCTGGGACTTGGGCAAACGATCTGGTCCGACCGCATCTGGTGGTATCGTATAGAAGATCACGGCTGCATTTAGGAGTGATCTTTCCCTCTTCAACAAGCCGGTCACTTTTGAAAGAGAGAGTCTCGACGTGGCGGTGTACGCGTAGCTCTATAGCGGAGCTAGTCACTGGTTACAGCTTTTTTTCCGGAGGCAGTCGAGAATGTTCTAAGGACCAACGACGATCTTATCCTAAAGGAGAAGGAGGAGGAGCTGACCCTATGGATATTTTTAGGGTGTAATTGAATGATTACGAAATACTGAGTTCATGCCACGACGGTCTATATGGAAGGGAATTGTTTTTTATGCATTCCTGTTGAGAATGAAGAAGAAGAGAGATCTTCTTTTGAACAGGAAAATTTGGTCACGTAGATCTTCTATTTTGCCGGAATTCGTTGATTGCTCTGTACGAATTTACAATGGAAAAACTCCTATTCGTTGTAAGATCACTGAAGGAAAGGTTGGTCATAAATTTGGAGAGTTTGTTTCTACATGAAAACGAAGACTTTCGAGAACTAATATTGGACCGGGAAAAAAAGGGTCAAAAAGTAAAGTCTAAGCGCATATGGCACGAAAAGGAAATCCGATTTCGGTAAGACTTGATCTGAATCGTAGTTCAGATTCAAGTCGGTTCAGTGATGGCGACCGCGAAAGTCACCGAATGGGTCAGTCTTTCCCTTCAGTTTGTTTGTCCTATATTAAAAAAAAAGCGTGGGAGGACGTTGCAGATGTCCGGGACGGACACGAGTTTTTCTAAGGCTAGAAGACCACTAGAAAACACTCGGAACCAGAGCATGTCGTGAAAGAAGCACACTGGACGGGCGCGTGCTTGGACCGTGTCTCCGGGGCACAGTTGAATGTAGATATCATGAACGCGAGGTGATGCCAGGCCGAGAAACCTGGGCAATCCCCCCTATACGCCGATCGCTAGCGCATCTAGGGACCCGGCGCCCAGCTCAACTGGAGAGGCTTAGCCTGATCTGAGAAGTGCTAATTCGGTTCGGATAGATTTAAAAAAAAAAACGCCGCCGCCCCTGCCCTGGAATCAATAAGAAAACAAGTGTTAAGTTTCAGATCAGTGAATAAACCGAAGCGAAAGAGGAGATGTTTCTCGCTCGGCGCCTAAAGCGCACTATGCTCCGCTTCAACAAATGAGAGGTTTCGGTGGAACCGGGGAACCACGCGAGCTGGATATATGTGTGGGACACAGGGCTCGTAGTACCAGCTAGCGCAGTTATGCACTGGAAGGGAAGGAGCTTACTAAATCGACCCCTTCTTGATTAAGACCGAAAACCTACCTATCAAAAATGAAGCCTAGTTTAAGCTGTCAATGTCAAACAAATGATAGAATAGAAATTTTAGAATATTCCACTAGTACTTGTTAAGGAAGGGATATGGATGGAGTCTCGCTCAGTAAAGAGAGTTGTAGATTCGTAGAAAAGAAGAAGTTGTTTCGCTAACGCTGCAATCTTTCTAAAGTAACAAGCACGAAACTTTACTTTGAGAAAAAAGGTGCTTGTTGCCGCTTTATTAGTAAGTAAGCTTGTTTTATATCAATAAAGGCGAAAGGTTGTTTTTCTAATATTAGAAAGGAAAGGCGCTTTAGCGCTTTTGCTTTTAATAAAGACGTTTAGGCTTTACAAATAACATAGAATGGGCTTTTTTATCAAGGTGTGCAGGTTTGGAACCCTATACAAAGGGAGCTTCCTTTCAAATGACAACTGTCTCTTCCTACTGCGAGGGCGTTGCACGAAACCAAACCGCCCCCGCGCCCCAATCAAGTACCAGTTGTTTCGCTGGTAGGCCCACTTAGGTTAGGGGGGCATTGCCCCTCAGTTCTTACTAACCTCCGGTGTGTAATCAATATGTTGCTAGTTTCAACTCGGTTGAATAAGAATCATTGATTCTCTCTGCTGTCCATTTCTTATTCATTCAGAGCACTCGGCTGGTGCTCCTTTCTCAAACCAGAACAACTCTGAACGTTAGGGAAGATAAGAGAAGACCACCTGAGCAAACTAACCGAAGGGACTTGACTTATCCGAACCGAACGATAGCAGCTTAAAGCTAAGTCTATCACGAGCAGCGTCGCTGCTTGATTGGCGGGCGGGGAGGAGCATCTCAAAGTATGAGGCAAAGGATCAAGCAATTTGAGTTTGTCCCCCGGGATCAACCACAGGTTGGGTTTGAGGGCCGTGTGATGGGTGACTATTCAGCACAATTCGGAGAGTACTTTTTTGTCTTTGCTGGTGAATGGAAGCCCCCTATCAAACAAGAAAGAAGCGGATCTTCTCACCCACGGTGGTGTCACCATTGACTCTATTTATTATTATGGTAAATCGGTGTATCAAGATGTCAATCTGAGATCTTATTTCGGTTCGATACGTCCACCTACGAGACTCACCTTTGGCTTTTGTCTAGGTAGGTGTATTATTTTACATTTTATTAGAAGAACATTCATTCATATCTTTCTTCCCCATCGACCATGACGACTAAAACGACGCGAAAAAACCAGACCCGGAAAGGAGAAGGGTCGGTGGTGGACAACATTCGGGAAAGTCGGGCCGTTCGGGTGTCTTCATTCAAGCGACGATACAGAAGAAGAACGAAACGAAGTTAGAGGCCGGGGGGCAGGGAAAAGAGTCGAGTCGATCAGGCTCGACGACCGAAAGAAGCAAAACGAAATCAGGATTTGGCCGGAAAAAAGCAACGCTATGGATACCATGACCGATCACCATCAAGAAATAAGAATCTCTCTAATTCACTTCGGGTCAGCGGGGCCTTCTTGCATCCGAAATACGCCGTGCTTGTAAATGGCATAGCGTTCGTGATAGAACATTACGACTCCTTTAGAAAAATGAAGTTATTCAAGTTATTTATCAAAAAGTAGTCTCGCTCCAATGGCCCGACGAGTCATCTACTTAAAAGGACCCTCCCTGCAATACTTATTGAATACAAACCAAATGCATTTCGACCGCGTCGTAGTTCTCAATCATTTTGTGGCACCGGGCGTGGCTGAACCATCTACGATTGGGAGAGCGAATGTACAGGGAAGAAGCTTATGTAAGAGAATACGTTCTCGCATCGCTTTTGTAGAAAGCTCGACCAGCGAGAAAAAGTGTTTGGCCGAAGCCAAAAAGAAGTTTACCCACTTCATTCGCCAAGCGAATGATCTTCGCTTTGTGGGAACAACAAAAACCGCCACCTCGCTCTTTCCTTTCATCGGTGCTATCTTGTTATTTCTAAGAGATAGGGTTGGGGTGTATAAGAACCTTTTTTTAGGATGCCCGGGAAAAAATCCTAGATCAATTAAGGGTCAAATGTTGGAACCTCATGGGTAAGTGTAAGGTAATGGAATTGATAGAGAAATTCAGAAACCTAGGTGGGATAGCAAAATGGAGAAAAGGAATAGAGATGAAGATAAAGATCATACTGAGAAACATAAAAATTATGTACGGGTACAACTCTTATTTAAATGAAGTAATAAAAATGCGATTTTTGTTGTCTAATTAGGCAAAGACTAATGCCTTAATTGAGTCAGTCAAAATAGAAATTGTTTATCAAAGCGCTTCTCCGATTGCTCAAGACATCTCTTTTCAACTGAGGACCAAAAGAAAATCATTTCGTTCCATTTTTAGTCAAATAGTTAAGGATATTCAATTAGTAATGCAAAAAAGGGTTGAGGGGATTCGTATATGTTGTTCCGGTCGATTAGAAGGCGCAGAAATTGCTAGAACGGAATGCGGAAAGTATGGAAAAACATATCGTAATTTATTTAACCAGAAAATCGATTATGCTCCTGTGGAAGTATCTACTCGTTACGGAATCTCAGGTGTCAAAGTGTGGATTTCGTATAGTAAAAAAAAAGGGACGTGCTATATCCGAAACAGACGAAATATAGTAAATATCGTAAAGATAGATGTAGTTGGGGTTGCAAACTGGATGGTACAAAACTTTGTTTTGGAAGATATGGCACTAAAAGTTGTAAAGCTGGGCGTCTTTCATATCGAGCCATTGAAGCAGCGCGTCGGGCTACAATCGGACACTTCCATCGTGCTATGAGCGGACAATTCCGAAGAAATGGTAAGATATGGGTAAGAGTTCTCGCAGATCTCCCTATTACCGGGAAACCTACAGAAGTCAGAATGGGAAGAGGAAAAGGAAATCCTACGGGTTGGATTGCTCGTGTGTCCACGGGACAAATCCCATTTGAAATAGATGGTGTGAGTTTGTCAAATGCTCGGCAAGCCGCTACATTAGCGGCGCATAAACCATGTTCGTCAACCAAGTATGTTCAGTGGTCGTAACGTAATTGGTTAGTCGGGAGAAACCAGGCCGAGATTCAAAACAATTAGGCGAAGTGTTTCTTCTTGAACGACGGAAGTGGAAAGACGCTAAAGGAGAGGAAGATACTCCTTTCTTTTTGTAATCACCGTAATTGTACGCCGAACCTTTTTGTTCCAAGCGTACTACCCTGATATGTTACGGTTTTAAAAAGTCGGCCGGGTTTATAAAGTGATAGTTGTAAGAATAATAAGAAAGAAAAGAGCTGAAAGGAAGCGGGATAAAGGAGAAAAAGCATGTAGCTGGGGTGGGGCTATGCATGTAGAAAGAAATTAGTCTCTATACATCCGGATACTCATGTAGGCTACCAAGTAAGTCAATTCAGGTAGTCTCTAAATAACAGTGAAGCAAGACTAGCCTTTATTAGTAAAGCTTCGGTCTTGCCCGAAATATTTATGCTTACTTTTATTCCCTTCTCTCTATTTCGGCCCCTTAGGAGGACCAAAGGCTTTTACCAACAACTGCTTTTCAACGGGCCTTAGTTGGCTATCGCTCCATGATTTCAGTTTCGAATCCAGAACCGTTTGCGTTTTCTGTTTCTCCATAGATTGTCCACCCGAAGTAGGAGTTGTGTTGGCAGCAACATCCTTTGGCTTAGTTGCAGCATACTCAGCAGCCTTGTAGTACGGGCACGTGTCTTTTACATGGCCAATGGCTTTGCAAGAAGTGCAAAACTTTGGCACAAATTCGTACACCATCATTTGGGATAAAGTTGTGCCATTCGGAACACGAATACTAACTTCCTTAGTGGGCTTTTTTGAGACGTCTATCTCAACCAAAATTCTCTCATAAAAGAGGCGTTGCTTGGTTCGAGTTAGCTTGCAGTGGGGTGCCAATGCGAGTAGCAATCTTACTTAAAGCTTTCGCATTCCAGAATTCCGAAGGCAAGTTCGGTAGCTGGACCCAAGCTGGGACTTTGTTGATTTCGTGGTCATTGAAATAAAATAATTCGGGCATGATTTTCCGCAAGAGCGGTCGCCTGTATCTATAATACGCCCCCCCGCTTAGGACTGCATCTCGACCATGCTCGTTCTTAAACATGATCACCAACCAGCCACTACTATGAAAATGAAGTTGATACTTCACGTTCCAAGCATTGCAACATTGAATGATAGCTTGCTTCCCCGGTGATTTACCCGCAACATAGCCTATTAAGGCAAAACCAAACGCATTTGTCAACACATCTAAGTCTTCGGCTTCCAAGACTACCTCTTCATCTGGTTGTCCGTTAGCTTCAAGTTTGAAACCTTGGGATGGGCAACTATTATCCGCAAATTAATTCACAAACGGAGTCTCGCGTTCTGTGGCTGACTCCCTCCCAGATATTTCATCGAACACCTGGTTTGCGCCTTTGCGTACAGTAGCAAAGTCGCTGGCATTTCGTCGAACACCTTGTCTGCACCTTTACATGCCATTTTTTGCTGCAACGGCTGTTGTTGAATAACACTTGATTATGCATCAGTGTCTTCATCCCCTAATGTTTGAGACAAGCTTGGGGACGAGACCTGTTCAGAAACATCCTCCACACTCTTGCTGCCTCTATCACGTTCCATACCATGTTGCTGCGATTCCTTGACTACAACAGCCATGGCGTTCTTGGCTTTCAGCCTAGCAAACTCAGGCGGGTCGTCTCCAACAACCCTCTTTTGTGCTTCTGCCTTCTTTTTCTTCTTTGCCATGCTAGTAGAGTGCACAACTAGCTGCACGAATCCCACACCCAGCAAACCTGTTGGGTCGAAAAAATAACACAAACGGGGAAAAGAAGGTTTATGTGCTGACGAGGAGAGAACCCACGGGAAAGATTCCCAACAAGCTGAGAAAGGAAGTAGAAATCTCGAAAAATATCAAGTGCAACGATGGTAAGGCGCCTAGGACATATTTCGCCTAGGGAGAGTTTCTCTCTTTAACCTTACTGAGAGCTCTTTATTTTCTATCTTTCTTGATCTAGTTTTATGGCGGGTCTTCCCCGCAAGCAGTTCTACCATTAGTTCATTTGCTCGCCCGAAGCCTTAGCATGGTTCTTAGTAGGATTGACCCATTCTAGAGAAAGTGTTATCGGGTATACTTTATTTAAGGAATGTGGTTCTTGCTCATAGCCTTAAAGACCCATGAGGGAGCCTATTTTTTTTACATTTACAAAGGGATTCAAACAAGGAAGGCTGTTAAGCATGCAGACTGATCACTCGCGGCACACATTCTAGAAGACTAAGCCAAAGTGTCGGGGAAGGTGGGCGTGAAAGGCCTTATCGATTATTATTTTCAGCTAGTCGCAAAAGTTCATCTTCACTCTTCATGCAGCCAAAGAGTTTTTCCTCTTCTATGTACGATGATAGTGGCTAGCTCCTTTAGCATCTTCGGGTGCCTACTCCCCGGCTTCCCTCTTCCAGCAGATTCGTGGGCATGAAAACAACACTTTCATAGTTCTCAGATAAAAGCACTACTTCATCTCGCCCATGATTGGTGTATGTCGATCTTAATGAAAATCCCACAAGATATTACTTTCGATCAACCTATTGTATCTCCCTGGATCTGCTAGTAACTCATCCTGATCAGCTATCAATTTAGTATTAAGATCAATAGGTGATCGACTGGCTTCGATGCCAACATCCCTGTCTTATTAAGAAGATCAAGAACATACTTTCTCTGAGATAGGTAAGTACCTGATTGAGATCTGGCTACCTCAATACCAAAAACAGTACTTCAATTGTCCCAAATCTTGAGTTTGGAACTGACTATGCAGGAACAATTTGTACTGCTGTGTGCCATCACTATAATCTCCTGTGATTACAATGTCATCCACACACACAATAAAAAATCTTTGACCAGCTGTAGAATGACGATAGCAAACAGAGTGGTCAACTCCACACATCTACGAAGACAAAAATCCATAATCACCTCACTTTATCTACCAAACCATGCCCGCCATATATATATCTTTCTTCAGACGAAAAACAAGTCCAGAGAAGAATTTGAAATGGAAATAAAGAAAGAATTTCTTGTCATAACAGCAGAAAGGCATGAATTACGCAAGAAGTTCTTTCGGTTAAAACGCCGTGCGACTCGGAGGACATAAGACTTCTGGGTCAAGCCAAAAAGATTGCCGACAGTTCGCTCCGCACCTTAAGAGAAAGAGTTCTGGCATACTATTAGATTATGATACCGAACTCTTGGGTAACTTAACTACTTTGAGAGTAGAGTTAGGCCTTCTACTTTGGTGTTGTTTAATAGATGTCGAGTGTCGCTTTTTCCCGTCCGAGAATGAGAATCTCCATCTGCTCTAAGTGGGCGAGCTAGAATCCTTGTGTCAAGTTGGTTGTTCAAAAGACTTTCTCTTTACCCTTTGCATCTTCATCTTTTTGAAAGCTGAGATCCATTCTTCTGGATTTTCATTAGTCCTATTTCAGGTGCAATGCCTCTTCAATAAAGACCTCTTTCTTTTTTTCTCATTGATTTTGTTGATTGAAAGAGGATAAGCGATATCCATTGAGTAAAGGGAGGGTTTGCTACAGTGATTCAGGCGGTTGGTGGCCCCTTCGAGAGTTGCGGGTCCTTGTCGCTGCATGAGTGGTAGCTTACGTTCAAAACTCCTCAGACACAAGTCCTAGTCGTTGCGTTGCGGTCCATTTCCCGGCTTCGCCTTGCGCGATTTGCACTCCTGATTGCTTCCATATATCCCCGACCCTAATGAATCGAGGATGAAGGGGTCAGCCAGTCAAGCGGTTCAGGTTCTCGGTCGGTTCCCGTTTTCCTGCCCCCTCATAGTCTATTAGTGGGTAGGGTGGTAAACTTAGAGGGCGCCCGCCTCCTCTTCAGACGTGTCCTCGAAAACCTGGCGGGTAGTGTTCGGTCTCCGCTTTTGGGGGCGGGAGTGCTTGTTCGCTGGGGTTTCCTTTTCTCCTCAACCAATTCGGTTGTGTCAGCCTTGAGATTGGTCTTTTGTTATGAGCTGGCTGGACAAAGATGGATTGAAGGTAAGATAGATTTGAGTTTCACTAGCATAGGACCTTCGATCAACCATGGGGCGTATTCTACACTTACGGAAGCGTAAAAAGCTCCTTCTCATGTTGCATTTATTTGGTTTTGAAGTTCTAGTATGTTGTCTGTGGATTTCTAACAAAGGAGAGCCCCCTTATGTCATTTGATTAATTCAAGTTCCGTGCTGCTCGCCACTCCACGAGGCCAAGGACGGGGTCGAACTGTCATTCCAGGATTTGTAGTTCAATACATTTCCATTATGTTACCTAGCCAAACCCCTCATGTGCCAAAGTCAAACGGTTTTTCTTCCTTCCCTTTTTTTCTACATATGCGGTGGCGGGCGGAGCGCTCTATATGACCGGCGGCGGGTTACCAGAGAAGAGGGGACAACTTATTTCTACCTTTCCTTGCTCAATTTTCATTTTCTGATGGAAAGTAGCAAGCCACTCCACTACTAAGAGGCCTGATAGAAGGTTGCTCATCCAGCCCTGCGGATCCATTGTTTATGCACAGTGCAATGCGGCTGAAAAACGTAAGCCCCTTTTTCTTAGTATTATGAGTAAGGTATAGGTTGGAGAAAACTCCAAAACGAAGGTTCCAAAAAAAAACTTACCTTATATTAAATAGAAGTTTTAGAAAGGGGGGCAACCCCCCTAAACTATAAGCTAGCGTGCAACGGCTGAAAAGCCGTTGTTGCTTGCTGCTTGCAAGCTTGAAAATCATTCTTTTGCCTCTCCTCCCTGTCTCCATTCTGATTGATTCGCTTCTTTCTTCGAAAAAGCGCTTGCCCCTTGTTGTGTTGCATTTCATGATCCTCCGCTTCAGTCTGCCTTTTTCGGATAGCCGGGATCCAACGTTGATTTCTGATTCAAATGGTTGCTCCAGGTTTGGGTGGCCCATCTGGTTAGTTCAGCTATCAATGTTGGAAGCCCCTACGGTTGTTCGGCTGCGTATTCCTCGTTCGCGTATCTCACACTCCCAGAGCATCTTTTTTATTTGAGATTTCATTTTCCTTTCTTGCATTTTTTTTGATCTATAGGTCGGCTTCGTGCAGATAGATGTTTGCCGGGGGAGATTGGTGCTCCTTGAGGTATGCCCTTCTGATGGGTTGTTCTCTTCTCGGGCTTTTCCATCAGGTGCCTGCACTGCGTCAGCAAATCTTCGTATTTGGTCTCTCTTCGCAACGCAGAAGTCTAACACTCGGCATCTGTCTTTAAAGTCATTGATCTTTTATCTATAAGTAGAGGGGGTCTGCGTTCACTATTAAGCCTACGCCCGTCCATTCCTTTTAAGCGCCCTTAGACTCGTTACGCTCTTCGACGGAACTCGTTGGCTCCGCGCTCTATTCGGTCGGAACTCGGTTCGATAACCTTTTCTCATAGATTCCCTTCACCAAGTCACCGCCAGCAATCAACTCTTATCCCTTGGGGCGAGTTCCTTTCTTGTCTTGCCCAAAAACTTTCTTGATTCTCATTGGAGAAAGACTCTCTCGCGGCAAGGTTTTAAACATAAGGCCAGCTGCTTTCTTTATCTCGCTTGCCGTTAGTCCGTCTAGCGCCTTTCGGTTGGGGTCCGCCCCGGGGGTTAGGTTAGACCGCTTGAGTTATATTTGATAGTCTCGAAGGCAGTCAACGTGTCAGCCATTCTTCTCCCATTAGACTTGTAAATCCTTTGCTCTTTTTCCTTAACAAGTAAGCAAGTCAACTACCTTCTCTCTTCTAGTTCTCTCCCTCTACTTTATTTGTATTTGACAGGGGCGGAGAAGACCACTCTACCAATAACAAGAAAAAAGTAGCAATTCAGTTGAAAATGGTTTGAGCTTGGAAGCAACCTGCTATCTATTGATAGGCGAGAACAGACTGCTTGCTATTGGCTGCTTCGCCTATCTATTCTATTATGGCCGGCTTGGAGACATCAGAGGAAGACCATCATCTCTATCCGGGTACGATCATAACTTCATTCATTCGTTGAACCTTGGGGTTGGGGATAACCATTAGCATTGAGGTCAATCACCACACCACCTTTATCATACATACGACATTACATGACGCGAGAGTGCATGGTCAACACACATCTAAAACGCCTAGGTTCCGCTTGCAGCCAATACAACCACAACCTAACTTGCACAAGATTCTACAACCGAAACAACCCGAGGGGACGACATTCTCCTAGAATAGTTAGCAGTACTAAACAAGCGAGTCATCGGTCCGAGGAAAGAAAAAGAAGTACTTGAGGCGGCAAAGCTGGTACAACAAATAGGAAATGGACCCCAAAGCTTCTTAGAAGAGAGCTAATGTAAAGTATTCCACCTTACCAGAAAAGGCAAATGGTAAAAGACCAGAAATAACAGGACCTCGCTCTACGACAAGAACTCGAGAAAAAAGAAGTGCACCCTCTAAGACTTCGCCAGCTTTGAATGAGAGAGAGAAGGAAGACTATGAATCCGTCCCCCCGTAAGAGACTAAAATGAGATCACGGATAATCGGCTCAAAACGAATCGTATGAAAAGATAGAACACAAGGAAAAACATTAGTCCGAGTTGAGGGTCGAAGTGATTACATAGGGGCATCTGCTTAAAAGGCTAAGTGCCAAGGAAATGGTGCTAGACTTTGATCCTTCGCTTTGTCGTTTGTCGGAATATGGTAGCGTAGGGTAGGAATGGTTTAATTAAGTAGGCTGGCTTCAGCACTTAAGGGGGAAAAGCTGGTAGACTAACTATATTAAGGAAAAAGCATTGCCCCCTTTTCGACATAAGTGATAGGCCTATGTGCATAGACCTGGGGAAACATACCCTACCTTTCGAAGCCCGAACTCTAGGGTAGAGGCCTCACCATCGGTAGTCTTTCATTTTGACTTTCCTCACCTCGCCCCTTTTCCCGTCTTCGGTAATATCTGGATTGGTCCGTTTAGTATGCACAGATTGGATTGCCTCTCCAACAGCTTCATCGGTCTAGTACGCCCCTCAATTATGTGCCATGTCTTCCAGTTGTCTACACGTCTTCTGAGAGCAATTCACGTATCACTTGCACGCCCTTCCCTCCGCTCCTTACGAGCACTCTTTGAAGTCTATTGCTACTTATTACCTATCTTACCTATGACCTTCAAGCTCTGCCGTCACTTACTTTGATTTCTCTCTCTTAGTCCGTGTGACAGTCTGTCTTCCTTATGTTATGCAAGGCGAAAGAAGGCTTTCTTATAATTAAAAAAAATGAGAAAATCACTCAAAGGATTGAGTTAGGGCACAACTGGCGGTTCCCCCAGCATCTCAAGTGAGTAGGCGGGGGCAGGATTTGAACCTGCA
>JAUPFV010000005.1:129314960-129324960 GCA_036936605.1 Limnanthes douglasii subsp. nivea | reverse complement strand
AAGGGGTTCACTCTGGCATCGACTACACTAAGACCTTCTCTCCGGTTTCCAAGAAGGACTCACTCAGGATAATCATGGCTTTGGTGGCTCATTTTTACTTAGAGCTTCACCAGATTGATGTGAAGATGGCTTTCCTCAATGGGGATCTACAGGACATGGACCAACATTTTTGGCTTCTCGCAGGAGGGCAGCGAGCATTTAGTGTGCAGGTTAAGGAAGTCGATATACTACGGACGAGTCTTCCCGTCAGTGGTACCTCAAATTCGATAATGGTGATCCGATATACTGGAGATCGTCGGATATTCGGACTCCGATTACGCTGGGTGACCGGACACCAGGAAATCGACATGAGGATAAGTCTTCGTGCTTGCCGGCGGCGCCCTTACGTGTCGTCCACTAGCTCCAGTGAACCCGACTCAGCTCATCTCACTTAAGGCGGTAACCTTGTGATCGATAACGACCACGGTCGGTCCAGCATTTCCGTTTGGGAGTACCTATGTAACGGTGGCCGGGAGTGCCTATCCGCCGAACTAGTAGTAATGGCCTTAAGCTAGCTAAGCACTTGATGGAACGGTTACCGCGGCTGCTGGCACGGAGTTAGCCGTGGCTTCTTCCTCGAGTCCTGTTATGATCGCGCACTCGACGAAAGAGCTTTACAAGCGGCATTTCCCTTCTTCACTCACGCGATATTGTTGGATCGGGCTTTCGCCCATTGTCGAAGATTCCCCACTGCTACCCCCCGTGGGAGTCTGGGCCGTGTCTCAGTCCCAGTGTGGCTGATCATCCGAAAAGACCAGCTAAGCATCATTGGCTTGGTCGCCTTTACCTGACCAACTACCTAATACTACGCAGGCTCATCAAACAGTGCTTTTTAGCTTTTTTCAGGATTTGGCCCGAACTGTTTGGCAGATTCCCACGAGTTACGCACCCGTTCGCCACTTTGTTTTCAACTGTTCCCACCTCCTGGGCGAGACAAGCTACCTTGAGCTAGGAGCCTCTTTTCCTTCTTCCTAGCTCCCTGAGAACAATGTTCGACTTGCATGTGTTAAGCATATAGCTAGCGTTCCTTCTGAGCCAGGATCAAACTCTTCTTTTGAGTATGATTGGGCCCTACTATGGTAGAACCTGGTGAACCAGGATTACTCCTTCCCAACCTTCTGTGGACCTTGCTTCTCTTATGATTTTTTCTACTTTCTTTAGAACGATGATTGATATCAAAGAGAGTCTCAGTCTAGTCACTCAACTAATCCACTCGTGGAGTGCTAGTGGTATAGTAGTTGTGTGGTAGTTGAGACCCCGCCCCTTCTTCTTCTGAGCCCTTATCTTGTATTGATTACAACAAACATTGCTTTAGAGGCTCTTTCAACAGAACAGCCAAAGAGCCCACTCAATGAAAAAAGCCTTTCTCTTTTGTGGAACATGCACACAGAGTTGGAGGATCAGTTGGATCTGACTGAGAACCCACCTATTGAGGTTGAGGCTTTTTTGGCTACATCTTTGGTACAGACCGAATGCCCCCTAAGGAAAGCCCCTGCGTGATTTCTCAATCTTCCTCCTGCTACTCGACAGCCAGCTGTCTCATCACCTAGGCGACCTATAAGGCCTCCTAGGAATTTGACGCCGAGACAACCTTGCAGGCAAGTTTTCAAAGTTTTGGTCGAAATGGGGCTCTTAACACTGCTAGCACCCAGACCACCACCAAATCCTCTTACAAAGTTCTATAACCCAAACGCTCATTGTGAATTCCATCAAGTTCCGGCCCATACAACTGATCGGTGCTTTTCTCTCATGTGTGCGCTCCAAGATCTCATTGAACAAGGCAAAGTAGTGGTCTATTCATCCCTCAGCAGTTCCAACACAATCTTCCAAAACCCTCTCCCGCCACATTCGATAAGTGCACCAGTAGGGAGCTGCGCATTTGTGAATCTCATAGAAGATGCCCAGAGACAAGAAGACCTAGTATACCTGATTTCTTCAGCATCAGATGAAGTGAACGTGATTAGTCCCTTAGTGCTGCCAGTCTCGTAGAGACCTTGCCTCCGAGGTCCCATCAGACTTCTTTCCCAACTCCTACACCTGTGATCATTCCCGGCTATCCATCCATCACCAATTCGCCGTCACATCCGTTTTGTTTCGCAATCCATCTCCCCAACAAAAGACTTTCTCTTTACCTCTCTCTGGACCCACTGTAGTGATACTAGGGGCACCACCGTCTTCGGTTATAGATATCCAACTCTTGTGCCCAGCTCTCACTAATCCCTCCCTACCTCAAATAACCAAACCAGTCAATGCGTAGAAATTGGACACATGCAGCCAAATAAACTCTTAAGAAAGATCAGGCCCGGTCTCTCGGAGGCAAAGTTTGAAAAGACGGATCAAAACCGTGTATGATGTGGCTATCCAGCTCAAAAGCATCCCAGCACAAATTTCCATTTGGGAGCTACTTTCTACATTGGAAGCACATCGGGAATCGTTTAGTTGAGTGCTTCGAAACGCCTGAAAAAACTTCCCCCGAAAGAAGAAGTCAAATGATTGCCCCAATCCTAGCGCCAAAAATCATCACCTTTTCGGATGACGAACTATTCGTCGAAGGGAGCAATCATGTTCGGCCTCTCAACATCCCTGTCTGATGCAATGAATAGTTGGTCCCTTTGGTCTTAATTGACAATGGATCAGGCCTAAATGTTTGCTCCTTGCGAACGTAATAGCTGAGTTGAGTCTTCTAGTCTAGTCATCTCTTCTCCCTCTTCGCCAAGAAGGAGAACTAAGAACATAGATACAATCTATGATTGCCTACTATTAAGCTCCCCTAAACACAAAGGAGCCAGAGTAGTCCTCAACATCTCGTAGCACATAAACAACACTCCATAACGGAAGATCATTACCTTCTTCTGGGATCGAGCGCTGGCTATAAGTAGTAGCGGCGAACGCTCATGCTCTATGGCTATTTTTTTTATGGTGACCTTCTAAAGCTAAGGAAACCCCATCTTTATATGTTTAAGGAACCAGAAGGCTACCAGTGGTGGTTACCCCAATAAGGAGGGGCTGAATATCAGTACTCAGATGGCACTTCAACACAGACGGACCCCCTTCTTAGTATAGCGCTACCTTTTCTTAGACCCTTCGGACCTACCCTATCCTATGGTATCTATTGTCAGATGAAAGAGTCCTGAGAGCATGACATCTGCTCATCAGTGGTCTTAATTTAGGAAGCGGTCTTCTTCCCGGCTGTAGCGCACAACAAGACAAAGAAGACCTACACACCACAAGTTCGGACTCTTCTTTCTTTTTCAAATCCAGGAAAGGAGGTTGGGTATATCTAGAATAGAATCAACAGATGAGGGCGGTGGGGAAGGTTAATAATGCTCACCAAAAGAAGAATCGAAAGTGGAAGAAAAAGAAGCCCATTTCCTTCCATGAAAGGAGGGCTTTTGATCCTCGCACCGAACTCTAAGCGAGTGGCTTGCCCGATGCCTGCCTTTTAACCGAAGCAAAGTTAGTCAACCCTTCAGAGTTCTTCTTATAGAGGAGGCCTTAGAGTAAGGGGTGGGGACGAGAGCAATCTGCGGTTTTCCTCTATTCAACGAGCGTACGTTCGATTCAAAGCACTTATGACTGACACTATTTAGTAAAGCTTTAGTAAAGCAAGGACTAGTTCTATGGCTCCTTCACCCAGGGAACGAATGGGTTCGCTACCTAAAGATGAAGTCATAATATGACTATTCCTACCTTGTCTAAGGTCTTAGTTCAAATTCAAATAGTGGAATAACAATAATAGGATAGAAACAATAAAGGCCTTGTCACGAGCCCGAACCAGCACTTCTGGAGGAATTAGATCCTACTTCATACCATAACGATCGTGACTTTTGTTTCCCGATAGCTGGGGCAAAGCTCGCTTTCTTCGCTCCGCGAATGAGAGAGAAACCCAGAGGAAAAAACACGTTCTCTCTTTGCGAGGTCCGAAAGTGGAGAAAGCATAACATTCTCCGGGCACATAGGATCAAACGTAAAGCAGTGCTTTCTTGGCAGAGTTTTAGGCGGCAAGATACTTTACGGCTTGTTGGAGTTGCTGAGCATAACGAATCGAAGCCAAAGACGGATCAAGGTAGGTTGCCTGCCAAGCAGATAGGCAAAAGGCCGAAGGATGGAGTGTGTAAAGTAGATCGTGTACCTGTCGTGTGACCTGTTGGTCCTAAGCAATGTCTTGCGCGAAGCGACCCACCTAGAAACAACTCTCCTTTATGTTGGGGGGCACTCAAATGAAACTTCGATCGGATGCAGGTATCCAATCCCGCCGCTGAGATGTCCAACGGATTCCTGGGCCTTGACGACTGGCCGGCCACCTTTTACGTTAGGAGAGCAAAAGGCCCGGGGCATAGTACGATGAACCCATATGAATGAGTGTAAGTTTCGTTGCCCGAACACGATTGGTACTCACCACACTAGGTACTATGGCGGTAGCAAGAGAGGCCAGGCGGTGACAATTGAGAGGTTGTCACTGAGCATTCCTAGTCACACGGGAAGAGATGTCTAATGGCAAGGCCATACGCCCGTTTGGCTCCTCGCAGAGTATAGCTTACATCCAAACATCTGATTGCGGAACGGGGCAATGCCCATGAAGTTCTGGCGGAAAGGGAAGGCCTTCTAGCCCGTATGGCCATGGGTGCAGGATTCTTCGAAAAAGCGCAGGCTGACTCGGAGACCTGGGATCTTGGCTTAGCTACGAATGAAGGGAAGCTCTTCCAGCTTTCTCCGCCAGCGGCTTATGTAGTGATCGGCCTTCGTTTCCCTTTCCCTTTTCAAACAAAGGGGAAAGTATTAGTAGTCGGCATTCGAAAGGCCGACCACTCTGTCATATGCGGGAAGGCCTACGACTACACGGACTCTATACCAAGTCATGAGCGAAGCCAAGCCGCCAACCAAGCCAATGCGACATCCCTATCCCTTCCCGATGAAGTCCTATGATAGAGTAATAAAGTACTAAAATAAGTACATTAAGGTTGCGAAGTCACTTAGCCGTCTACAAAGGGAAAGGCGTCGGTACGGAGTCACCGTCAGCTGTGGATATAGACTAGGCTATAAGGAATGGAGTCTTAAACTATGGACCGAGACTACACTAAGGAACAAGGAAGCTTGACTGAGCAAAGAAGTCAAGGAACGAAGCTGCTTCTCTAATAGTCCCGTAGAATAGGAGGGCGAAGGCTTTTTGAAAAAGTCTTTTTTGTCTGCATTTTTGTTTTTTTAGAGAGAGGGGGCTTCAAGTTCTTAAGAAGAGCCGTACGAGGCAGCTCACGTACGGTTCGGGAGCCGAGCCCCAGCACAGGGGCTTAGGTCAACACTTATATAATACCCAGTCATCAATTAGAAGCAGGGAAAATGGTGATGAATTGCGATTGGTCCAAACCTTCGACCATCGACTTATTACGATCCGCCTAGAATGACCATCCATACTAAGACCCTATTCACACAGCGAATAAAGGTAAAGGCCAAGGGGGCAGTCTGCTAGCTGCTTCTTAGCCACGCCCCCTGCTTATAAATATGAAATACTTGAGAGAAATTCTAAAATAGAAATTGCATACCATTTTCCAATATACGTATAGCAACATGGGTACATGATATTGAATGTCATCCAACTATTCTAATATTTTATCTATGATTTATTCATTAGAACTCTCATTAGTTTTAGAGTATGCGCTTTCTCTTTGACTATAATCGATAGATAGAGTGAACATATCTCCCGATACAATAAAAGAGGAAAAGAGGCTAAAAGGGGACCGGAAAAGCCCCCTCAGGTGAATCAGCCAACGACTTCTTAGTCCTGGCCTTAAATGCCTCATCAATTACATATCCTGAGCTTCGCTTCAGCTCACACAATTCCTTCACTTCTCTACTTTCACCAATCTCAGAGGGAATCAAAGAAGCAACGGGAAGAGGAGGCTAGAGATTTGTCTCAGAAGATTCAAAGGGAAGGAGAGAACTCGTTTAGCATCCCTTCTATATATAAGTTTGTTGCCTGAAGAGGTAAAAGGAATCTTACTCATTCTTCTTACTTATTTGTCGAAGGAAACCACCCTTGCGGGCCGAAACTTAAACCTAATGCCTAATGTCGATGCCCGAAGCTGCCTCCTACCTTACCGTAAGGGAGGGAGGTGTATTCCCCCTCTTTGGAAGAAACTGTTCCCGGGTTCATGTATTAGTAGAGAAAGGTATCGGATCCCTGGTCGGATAGGCAGATTCAACAGATTCGCATACCTATTCAAATTAGGTTCTTTGATCACACCGGGCTCATATTCACCTTTGGGAGGACTAATACCTTCTTTGCCTGCCGCCACGCTGACATGCACCGATCACGAACTACTCTCATGTAATTGCTACTCCCACATCCACCTACGAAGAGGAGTCTTTTTCTTCATTAGATGGCAGCGGCAAGGGGAGAAGCAAGCATAGTTCTGACCCTTATACAATAGGCATTCGTATAGTTAGCCGAGTACTAGTATGAGAAGTAAGGTACAGCGGAATGATAGACAGTAGTCTCGAGTCAAGCTAAATGGAACATAGACTAAGCCATAGAAGACGCATACTCATTAAGAAAGGGTACCCGCTCACTCGTCAACTTTATAGGATGAGGGAACGGAAGACAAACGTAAGCCAACAACTGAAGTCAAACGTAAGCGACCTCGCAATGGTAGTAAGCAAACTCTTTTACCACTGCTTCATCCCTTGGTACAGACTCTTCTTCCTTGCTTACCTTTCTGAGTGAGATGCTCTCACTGGAGCCGCCAGAAGAAATATGCTTTCTCTTCTCTACCGATATTCAGTCTTTGTTGTTCACCCCTGAGAAAGAATAAATAGGGTCCACCCGTCGCAGTTAGAGCAAGCAAGGCTTGTATTTTATTTAGAACCCAGAGTACCCGGCTTTGATTCCATGAAGTCTTTTAGTCAAATTGAAAGATGAGTCGGACGACGAAGGACTAGCTCTAGGGAAAAGTAGCACTTCGGCCCCTGAGGCGGAAACATCAGATTCCCGATCCGATCGCATATTATCATATATAAAGATTCCTTACATTCCTAGAGGAAGTAAAGCCAATTAGAAAGAATATTTGATTCGTCGAGAAAAGTATTCCCTTGTATTGCTAAATAGGGGTTCAAAGGCCTCAAAAATGTAAAAAATCTCAGGTTTTCATCACTTTTTTTCAGTGTCGAGGCATCAGAAAAAGGCCCTTTTTCGTCTTATTTGATTGCTTCCTGTGCAATCAATCAAAGAAGACAACCAGGGCTTGAAATATCATAAGAGAAGTGCTGCTTTGCTACCTTTCCTTCTTGGTCTTTGGTCCTCTCTACCGGTCTTGCTTGGTTGAATGCTTAGGAATTGCTGTCATCTGTCTCATCCTAGCTCCTCACACTGTCCCAATCCTGAGTCTTCCTCTTGCACGTATTAGGGAGTAAGGATTTAGCAGCTTATTAAATAGGGGCTAAGGTTCAGATAAGGGAAGGAGGGCTCAAATAGGCTAGGCCGACCCTATGATCCAATACCGCTAATCCAGTACGGGAACTCGGAAGAGTCAATTTTGGTGCTTTGTCAGCCATTACACAATTTGATGACTCGGAGTATGTGAAGAGGAGAATACATAAAGGAACTAAGGGTGAGAAGTACGAATGCTCTTCCGCAACGTGGGTTACTGAAGAGCAAGAGAAGGGGGGCTTCTTAAAACCTTCGCCTTCGGCTCCATACTGATACTGATCAGGCCGGCCATCCGGCCATGAAGAGGCATCACGACTATCCTTTATGGTAATACCGGGCTGTATATGATCCTGATCAGTGATCAGTATTTTTTATATTCCGGATTCTGATGTGCTTTTATACTAGCGGCAGCTAATCTATTAGTAAACAGAAGCTGTTATCGCTCACCCGGCTGGATGTCAATCTAACGGATGGATAGGCGTAGCAGAAAAAAAAAAGATAGGGGTCAGTTACGATAGGAAGGCGGAGGAAAGAAGACGAGAGAGCAAGCCTTAGGAAAGTCTAGGTTGGCTTGAAGCTACCACGACCATAAGAACGACTCGAAAGACCCCACCCCGATAGTAGCGATCAAATCTTTCGGAATAGAAATTTACAAGCATTCCTATGTTGTTCCATTTATACGAACCCAAGCCGATCCGATTTAGGTATAGGACCCAACTCCGAACCATTTGCCTGGCCTCGGAAAGACCTGAGTCTTCCGGTTTATTGCTATAACTATCAAAATTCCAACCAAGCCGAGATGTTCGGCTCGATACGATAGATAAGTGGATAGGTTCACGATAGGAGGACTGGCCCTTCACTTGCATGGGATAGTCAAGCCGCTCCAATCCAATCTACTAGAAAAAACCACATGGGTCACACTCACTAGTGGATTGGAAGGGGAAGCCACCTCAATCCCTACTTGAAGGTTACCATAGTGAGTCATATGCTGAAGGCCTTCAAACCCAAAGCTATGAAAATGGTCCCTGACCGTTTTGTGTTTGATGGTGAGAAGGAGATTCTAGAGCGAACTGTGACTCACGGTTGGATGAGACAGTGGCTCAAATGGCTTCTTTGGTACCATGCTGATGACTTACGACCCTTCACTAGATGCTTTAATGAAGTATTTCAGCGGTCTCTTGGAGAAGGTCTGAGTTTTAACCTCAATGGTTCAAATTTGGATTGATTTGGGAAGTCTATGAGATGGGTGTCGGGCCCTGTTCTGATGGCTATTGTCCTCCACATTTTTGTTGGATCGTGGTCGAGAAGATGGGGAAATCTGGTGTATATTAGGAGGTCTGCAAGGGAGTCAGTTTATCACCGGTCCTACTGGTTTACCACCTTTGGGATAAAGAGAGAACTAGGTGTAAGAATGGAAAGAGTTTCAAAAGAAAGAGATTCATCAGCTATGGAATTTGACACGTATCGGTATTGAACAGAGGGGGCGGTTCATATAAATGCAGCGGGACTTGCAGAGGGGGTTATTCACAAAGCATCCCGTGGTGCGCTCCGATTCGAGGAGAAAAAGTATCGGGCTTAGAGGTATGGATGGTCCCCACTATGATAAACTCCTCCTAGAATCGGCACTCTGAAATGGGATAGGGATAACTTTGCAACCAGGAACCCAAAAAGGATTCAAGGATCAAAGGATGTGGATCGATAGGTCACCCAAAGTGATAAACTCCTCCTAGAATCGGAACTCTGAAATGGGATAGGGATAACTTTGCAACCAGGAACCCAAAAGGATTCAAGGATCAAAGGATGTGGATCGACAGGTCACACAAAGGTTGTGGAAAGGCCTTTGATATTCCAATGATCTTCCTTTGGATATGACGCACCAAATGAAGAACAGGTTTTCCTATAAATATTTTTACACACCAACAAGAGAAGAGTAAAACTTAAGAAGTTTTTTTAGAATCAAAGATAGTCTAACCATTAGAATTCTGAGTACATAGTTTTTATAGGAGAAAAAACTAGCCTTGAACACAATTAAGGTTGTTCTTGGAAATATAATGCTTTAATATTGAAAATACAAAGTATTAATGATATAAGCTGGAAATCAGACCCTTCCCTCCTCCAAGGCATGGCTTTTGGTGTAGATGGGCCTTGGGCTTTTATTTCAACAAATGGGCAATGGTGAAGTGAAACAATTGCCTCATTAAAAACCTTGTCAAGAAAACCCATTGGGATAAAACTTGGACAAGGGGAAAAGAGTACAATCGAGACACTTTCTCATTTGTTGAAATCAATTAGCTTGAATCAAGACCAAAGTGGTTTGACAAGCTTTTCCACCATACTTGCTGTTTTGATCACGTGGATTCTCTATTTGATTAAGAAATCCTCCAACAGCTTTGTTAAATTGTTTTGCTCTTGATCGAGTTGTTGGACCAGCCAGTAAAATAAGAATATCTTCAACTTCAAGCTCCTCTTCTTTTTCAAGTTGTTCATCTGGTTCTTGCATATTTCCATGTTCTAAGCTCCTTGTGTCATCTAGGATCA